>BQKN01061881.1:22220-39170 GCA_022839385.1 Asparagus kiusianus
GCCTCATTTCTCTTGGCCTTGGTTTTGGAGATAAAATTTTGGATCTTGAGCTTTAGTCTTTGAGATCTAAAATTTTAGAGAGGAGCGGCGAAGCCCTGCCGGAGCGAGGAGTCGGAGTGTTAAAGAAAGCGGCGAAGCCCTGCCGGAACGAGGAGTGAGAGTTCTTCCTCAACCTTCATTCACCCCCTTCTCTTTTCCTTAGTGTTGCCCATTAGCGGTGATACTAAGAAGAGCTAGTGTCTCATTTTAGCCGAGACATACGCTTTAAAGCTTCCAAGATCTCACGCGGATCGACGAAGTTCTGTTTCTATATCCCTTCGCGGATAGACGAAACTCTGCCGGATTCTTCCGGAAAGGATCTGATCGACCGGTGGTCCATGGATATCAACATCCCCGTCACAGGCTAAAGACCCACGCAAGCGAGACCGCACCAAAACGGGATCTCGTGTTTATTTTCGTTAAAGTTGTAATTTTTTGTTTCGTTGCACGAGTAGATCTTATAAAAAGATCGAATCTTTATTTGATATTTGTTGTAACGATTGAAGTTGTAACAGATCTCAAAGCAATGAATACAGCAACTTTTCCCGAAAACATGGTTCAACCAAAGCTGGTTCTTCTACAGGTATAGATTTTATTCCGTAATTTCCCTCGTCTCTTTATTGGTTAACTTTAAATAATTATATGGGAGTTTTAATCATATGACCAGTTTCTGAACCCGGTGCAACCATAATTATCGGGATATCTTATCAGCCTGAGGGTCTGGTTTCTTATTGTTGGTAGGAACCAAAGATGAGACCCAATCATCAGTTCCTATGTCTTAACCTCTCACCCCTTTAGACCCGATGATGATAGAAGTTATTGTCACCATCAAGGTTAGTCCCGTCGCAACAACTGTGAGACCAACCGAAGAAGTTGGTACATCGACAGCTGTTGTATCCAGAACGCCTCCGTTCATTCATGAAGTTGAAAGGGTGGGAACGGATGCAGAACATCAAACTGATGTAGCCTCGCCTAAAGCAGGAGAATATTCTATTGTGGACTCGGTATATTTCGCTCGCCACTGCTTTTGGATTCTAAGTCTCGAATATTCATTCAACCTTTCTTTCGTGCACTTACTTTCTTTTGTATTTACTATAGCACCTTCTTTGTTAATGCTTGAGTCCATTAGGGCTCTAATATCTGATGAAGATTCGGACAAGACCTTTATCTGCTCAGATATTCAAAGTTTTGTCTATTTCCTGAACCTTATGATCGATCGAATCCTTCATAAAGGATCTTCTTTTGATGGCTTTAAGAAGTCACTCGATCGACATATATCGGGAATTAGAGAAGATGGATATCCTGAATTCGCCGATTTGATTGAAGAATACCTGGTTCAGTTGAAGCAACAGGTCGAAAACCCGAAGGATCTTCAGAATAATGGCGTTTCTACTTATGAATTGGCCCAAATAGATCTAAGACTGCAACATGGCATGATTCACAAAAATCGGTCGAGCTCGAGCTTCAAAAGTTAAGAGACCATGTAACCTAGATGAGATTGGATATTACCAAGAAGGTGCAGGCTAAGGCCGATTTACTCCAATCTTTAGAATTACGTCGAGCCCATATAGCCCGCTTGGAAAAGGAGCTTGCAGAGGCCAGAGATGCTGAGGATATCCTGGAGCTTGATTTGGCTGAAGCTGAACGTATTGAAACAGATTTATCTAGACAGCTGGAGCTTGAAGATAAAAGGCTCACAGAGACAGAACAAGAAGTTCTCCAGTCTCAGAACACCAGCGATGAATCATAACGAGCTAATTTGAAAACTGAATTTGAACAAGCTTACGCAGAGGCACTCTCAAAACCCAAAGGACAAATTTGTAATTATAAGTTATGTTTAGATTAAGAACATTTCTCTTGTAAAAGATACTTTTTTTGCATAGGAACCTCTTTTTTATTTATTTTCAAGTTTTTCTTATGAATAAAGTGAACTCCTTTGTTTATTAAAATTTTATTATGATTACTCATTCATGTTTAGAATAAATAAACATAATATTCATAGGATTTTTGGCAAACCCTCAACCATCAACGGATTTGATATGCCTTTACCGATTATCATTTGAGTCGGGCTAGTATATGAATTATCTAGATCCATTTCACATATTACGTTAGGCTAAAAGAATTAAACTCTCTTAGGCTTTATACTACAATGTTGAATATGTAGACTACATGTGTTAGATGTAGACTTATCTAAGAGATCGAGATAGCATCCCCTATGCATAAAATGCATGGATTCGAAGGTATTGAAAAATTGTGTCTTCTCTTGGCACAAAGACGAACCCGATACCGAAAAGGAAGAATTTTATATTCTATCTCATGGTCTCTTTTTTGTTGGAAAGATGAACCCGGTGCCAGAGAGGAAGAATTTTATATTCTATCTCCTGGTCTTTTTTTTGTTGGTAGAGATGAACCCAGGGCCAGACAGGAAGAATTTTATATTCTATCTCCTGGTCTCTTTTTTGTTGGTGGAGATGAACCTGGTGCTAGAGAGGAAGAATCTTATATTCTATCTCCTGGTGCAAAAGAAACTCAAAGTGAGATCTCCACTTCGAGAATCCTAAAGGTGAAACTAAGAGTGGGATCTCCACTTTGAGAATCAAAAATATTTGGATAACCCTAACTTCTATAGGATTGGTTACCCAGTTTGAAGATGATTTTTTTTGTTCATCGAAATAAAATTCTGACTTTAGCCAAGGTTGTAGACATTTGACTAAAGAGGAATTTATAGAAGCCTTTCGTTTATCGAAAGGAAGTTCTGGTTCTGGAAATGGACCTCTCGTTCATGGAAGGAATCAAGATGGGATTTTTTGGCTTTGGTCCTAACTGTAAGAAGGTTTGACCAAGTGGGAGCTAAGACAATTCTACATTTTATAGGCTTGATTGTTCAGATTGGTTTGAGGCCTCTTCGTTTATCGAAAGGGGACATCAATTTTGAAAGTGGACCTCTCGTTCATGGAAGGAATCAAGAGGAGATTTTGGCTTTGGTCCTAACTGTAGGAAGGTTTGACCAAGAAACAACGGTAGTGAAGATACAAATAACAATAGGAATGTTGACTTGTATAAATCACTCAGTAGGGGTTTTCAATGTTTAAGTAATAAGGACCTAACATGAAGGGTTTCACTGATTGCTAGGGATCAGCAGATTGAACCTTTGAATGTTGTATCATTACTTCAATAGTGGAGTGTTAAAGACTAGATACAGTGAAAGTTTGAAGGATTTTAATCCATGAAGGATTTTGGTGGACCCACCGTCAATTGATTTTGATCGATGAGGGATTTTGTGATGAAGGGTTGTGAATCATCGAGCACTCCACAATTACACCATGGGGGTTTCGTGAGGAAAGATCAACTATATGCAGTAGTTGAATCTCATCTCAACGAAAAGATGCTTGGAAAGTCACAGTGGTAGATTCTTAATCATTTTGGAAATAATTAGATGACCATAGTGGGAGATTCTTAATCGTTTTTTATAATAATTAATAATGAATTATTCAAATAATTAGTTCCTATCTGGAATAATCGACTGATTCCTAGTTATCCTTAAAAATACCCTGTATAGTATTCTTTAGGAACTTCCCATTTAAATAGATTATCCTAAATGTACTAAGGGTAGTACTTCTTTAGGAATTTCCTATTTATTGGCATCATGATTTTGTGGCCATCTTGGGTAATCAAATGATATGCACCGTTTAAATAGACTGTCTCTATTACGAATGACCCTTCCCATTTGGGTTAGAATTTTCCTTTCTTCTTGGAATTAAGAATTATTGGTCATCGAACGGCAAGAACCATTTCTCCTTTTTTGAAGCTTCGTTATCGGACTCTTTTATCAAAAACCCGGGAAATTCTGGCTTGATAGAACTCAATTTGTTGCTAAGCTTCCAAGTGTTTTTCATCTAACATCTCTAACTCTTCGAGCCATTTTTGATGTTGTTCTTCCATCGTCATTCCCATTGCGAGAGCAATACGGAGCGAAGGAATTTGGATTTCCAATGGGAGGACAACTTCACATCCATAAATTAAGGAATATGGAGTTGCTTCGGTTGGCGTACGGACGGTGGTACGATAAGCCCACAGAGCTTCACCCAGCTTATCATCCCAATCTCGTTTGTTGACTTTTACAAGTTTCGATAAAATCTTAATAATTGTCTTATTGAAAGCTTCAGCTAATCCGTTGGCTGTGGGATTATAGGCCGTTGATGAAATGTCTAGTATTCGAATTTACTACAGAATTTAATGAACGCATTGCTGATGAATTGAAGGCCATTGTCATATACTATTCGTCTCGGGACACCATATCGGTATATGATATGGTGTTTAATGAATTTGACAACATCGCTCGTCTTTACCTCTTTAAGCGGAATAGCTTCGGCCCACTTTAAGAAGTAATCGGTAATCGCCAGAATGAAACGATCACCTTTGACTGAATGCGGGAAAATAGGACCCATAATGTCATTCCCCATGTTTCGAATGGCCATGATGTCACTAATGGGTGCAAATACTCCGGAGCTGGTACATATAATTTGCATGTATTTGACATATGTGACACCGTCGGGCGTAGTCAACCGCGCCCTTGACCATGGTTGGCCAATAATATCTCATTCTTCTAAGTCGATCACAGAGTTTGGGACCAGGTTAGTGCGCACCACATGTTCTATCGTGCGCTTCTTTGAGTGCTTCTTCCGCTTCTGACCATCATATGAATGACGATACAATATTTGTGTCGTGGTGTTGTGTAAAATCTTGGCGCCCTTCGCAGGACTGAATCCCTTTCTTTTACATCTTCAGGTAAAATACCGTGTAGGACATAATCAATGATAGGGAAACACCAATCTCGAGCTTCCAGTTTGATTCTAGTTGAATGCGTCTCTTTGATGATAGAATCGTAAACGATAAGATAGTGAGTTCTCACTGTGACTAATTGTTTTGTCTCGGGTGGCTGTGCCAAAGATACAGCTAATGCCGCTAATGCATCTGCATGTACGTTTTGGAGACGTGGAATGTACTTGATGAAAAATTCTTCAAACGAGTTTGCCATTTCAATGGCCGCCTGGTAGTATGGAATTAGATTTTGATTTCTGACCTCGTATTCTTCTCGTATCTGATTGACTATCAGTTGAGAATCACCAAAAATTTTATGGTATTCGACCCCTAGCTCTTTGGCAAAATTAAGTCTAATTATTAGTGCGTTGTATTCAGCAACATTATTGGAGCACGGTTCAGTAAGTGAATAGGCTCGAGGTAATACGTGTTTCTCTGGGGAAACTAGTACGACTCCGACACCTGAAGATATTTTCGAACATCCGGGAGTGCTTGTTACATTGGTTGCTCAGGACGCTCCGTCGAAGTACAATTGCCACACTTGTTGATGTGAAGTGGTGTTGACTTCATGAGTTTCATCTGACAAATCTTTATACAATTCAGCTGTATCTTTTATAGGATTAACTGCCAAAAGATCACAAATTGTTTGACCTTTAATCGACTTCTACTGTTTAAAATGCAGGTCATACTGGGATAAGAGTAGAACCCACTTAGCTAAACACCAATTCATAGAGGCCGGTTGGGTCATGAACACTCGAATTGGGTTCACATTGGAAATGATATAAATCGTCTGTCTAACTAGATAATGCCGCATCTTCTGAATTGTGAACACTAAGGTGAGGCATTCCTTCTCAATCATCGGATATCGAGATTCGGTGCCTACTAACGTACAGCTTAGATAATACACCGCTTGCTCATGACTGTTATCATCGTCTTGTGTAAGCAATGCACTTAACGAATAACTCGTCGCTTTGACATAAATCAAAAATGATTTACCCGACTTCAGTGCAATGAGAATAGGCAAATTCGCTAGATATGTTTTGATACCCTCAAATGCTTTTTGACAAGCTTCATCCCAAATGAATGACACACATTTCTTTGTGAGTTTAGAGAATGGCTGACATTTTTCCGAAAGGTTTGATATGAACCGACGAATATAAGCCAATCGTCCCTGTAATCCTCTGAGTTCCTTAAGATTTCTCGAGGGTTGAAATTCATGTATCACTTTCACTTTGTCGGGATCGATGTTGATACCTTTTGTGGTAATGATGAATCTAAGGAATTTACCACTGGACATTCTAAGAAAAGATTTCGTAGGGTTCATCTTCAATTGATGACTCCTCATAAGATCGAACATCGTCTTCAAGTCATTAATGTGATCTTTCTTGTCACGGATCTTAACAACCAAATCGTTAACATAGCATTCAACGGTCTTCCAAAGGTATTCTTGAAAGATTTTTATTATTGCTCATTGGTATGTAGCGCCGGCATTCTTTAAGCCAAAAGGCATGACTGTGTAACAGAAAATGCCTAGGGGCGTCCTGACGCAATATGCTTTTCATCATCCGAGTGCATTTTAATTTGATTGTATCCCGAAAATCCATCCATAAATGACATTCTCTTGAATCCGCACGTGTTATCAATGATGACATCAAGGAATTCGTCTTTAGGACAAGTGATATTCAGATCTCTGAAATCAATACAGATTCTAATTTTTTCGTTCTTTTTGAGAACCGAGACAATATTTACCAACCAATCAGGATGTTGTTCTTTTATGATGAAGTCCGAATTAATCAATTTCTTGACTTTTGCTTCTATCGCTTCCATAATCTGTGGGTGAAACCATCTCTGTTGTTGTTTGACAAGTTTAACATCCGGTTTGATGTTAAGGCTGTGCATTGCCACAATTGGGTCAAGTCCTGGCATATCTTCGTAGTTCCAAGCAAAAACATTAATATATTTTCCAATGAGGGTGATCAATTCTTCTTTCTCATCTGACGGAAGATTGTCGCTAATAAATATAGACTTCGGATTGACTTTGTCACCCATATTGACCTGGACTACTTTAGCTTCAGTAGGAGGTTCCCTCTGTTCGAATCGACACCATATTGAATGTTCATGTAATGTATCCAGGGATCTTACCAAGTGGGTAATTGATCATCTTCTTCTATTATAGAAGGATTGATCGTGGCCATGTTCGACATTAAGCCTTTGAATTTTTCTCCAAGGCTAATATCAGAATCCCAACCTGGGGAATCAGATGAATATCAATTTTTATTTGTTAACTAGTCGATGACTTGCCAACAACATTCGTCATCAGATGACGAAACATAAACTAAACTTCTTCTATGACTGTAATAATTATCAGGTCTTCCTTTTGGTACATAGGTAGGACGGGTAGAACCCGGGTAACCTTGACCAAAATGAAGCCCTTCACCGAGCATAAGGTTATACCCTTGCTTCTTCATGTAGTCATTCGTTTATGAACTATATCTGAAGAAATGTCATCCAGGCCCTTCATCATCAGTATTAGTTTTTAAGAAGAGATCGAAGGGCATGGATGACTGCCCTCTACCAAAGATTATTTCTTTTCCACCCCCTACCTTTGCAGGTAGGACTAGGGTTGTTCCGAAAGAGTCCTGGATGCACTTCTTCGTCGAGCAAGATGACCAAAGCGGCATGTGTATGTCGGGATTGTCATACAGTTTCTGCATTACATCATCGAGACAATACGAGTACTCCAAATCATCATTTATTATTTCATCGGCAAGTTGCCAGTTATAACTTTCATCCGACGATTCACCACCGTCAAGATCAATTACAAGAGGTTCAATGTCATTTAATATAAGACATTCACCATAATCGAGCCCGGCTTCGGTATCAGCTTCTTCTCCGTTGTTCGTACCATGGGCCGATGGTTCAGTATCGAATTCGGTACCATAAAGAAAGGAGTCAGTAAAGTAATTTTCTAACTGTTTTCGTCGAAAGTTGCCTTCATTACTGATTTCATTAAAACTTCAGTCATTACAATGAATCGAATAACAAAGAAATTAAGATTACAACTCTCTTGAAAATAAACGCAAGTCCCGTTTATCGGTGCTTGCTTGCGTGGGTCTTTGGCCTGTGACGGGGATGTTGATATCCGTGGACCGCCAGTCGATCAGATCCGTTCCGGGAAAATCCGGCAGAGTTTCGTCTATCCGCTATGGGATATGGAAACCGACAGCTCCTATCTCGGATAATCGAGATATTCGCTCTTCTTAGTATCACCGCTAAGGGGCAACACTAAGGGAAAAGAGAGGGGGTGAATGAAGAAAGAGACTCCTTTGCTGTAGAAGGCTCGCTCACTCCTCGATCCGGCAGGGCTTCGCCGCTTCAAAATTCAGACCTCGCTCCTCACTCCAGCAGGGCTTCGCTGCTCTCTCCAAAACTCCAAGGCAAGAGCAATTCCAAGCCAAGAGCAATAAAAATCAGGCGCCCAAAGAATGGAGACCTAAGGGGTCTATTTATAGGCACAAGAGGAGGCCTAGGGGCTGCCCAAAAAGCGTTTCGCCGTAAAAGCAACCTCCAAAAAGCGTTTCGCCGTGTAACAACCTTGGAGACACCCCCCAAAAAGCATTTCATCGTAAAAGCAACCTCCAAAAAGCGTTTCGCCGTGTAACAACCTTGGAGACACTCCCCAAAAAGCATTTCGCCGTAAAACCACCTCAAGACACCCCTCCAAAAGCGTCTCGGTGTAAAAAGGTCTTGAGACACCCCTGGGGTGTCTTGGTCTTGCCAAGACACCCTTCAGGTGTTTCGACCTTGCCGGGATACCCCTGGGTGCCTCAGTCTGGTCCGAGGTGCTACCGGGTGTTCCGCCGTTGATCCGCCGTTGACTTTTCGTCCGAACTCGGATTCGATTGATTTTAGATGCGTTGGAATTCTGACGACGAGCTCTGTAGGCCCTAATGGTCGGATAATCAGTGAGGCGAATGGGATACGACGGGTGTTGGTCCGCTTGCAGTGATCACGGGGTTTCCGGTCAGTCCGTATCCCCGTTGTTCTGAGATTCTATCGGCTCACGTAGTCCGTCGGCTCACCTCAGGCACTCACCGACGTCGATGGAACTCTTGTGAACCGGGTAGTGACGTTCATCATCGCTCGTTAACACTGAGCTGTGAGCGGAGACCTATCGGCAATTTTCGATGCCTACAGATACCCCCTCCAAAGTGTTTCGGACTCGTTTCTTTTACAGAAGAGACCGGAATACTTTGGATATGATTGGTCCAGCCTTCGGTCGGCCTAAGGGACCTGTGGTTCACTTCAACTCTCGGCTCCTTCGATTTTCGGTTTATCCGGTGCTTTGTCGAATAACCGAAGTTGTTCCGGCGCTGCGTTTATCGCCTGGCCGTCGTCGGAGTCTCGAGTCTACAGCGGGTGAGTTGACTTTTGTCACAACACGCTGACTTTTGTCGCAACGCGTTGTCCGGCGTTGACCTAAGGTTACGCGTTGACCGGCGTCACCCTTAGGGTTTTAGAACATCGACGGTTGACTTTTTGTCGTTACGTGTTGACTTTCGTCACCACGTGTTGACTTTTGTCGCAACGCGTTGTCCGGCGTTGACCTAGGGTTACGCATTGATCGGCGTCACCCTTAGGGTTTAGAATCGTCGAAAGTCAACTTGTGGAATTCACCAACATATTCAACCATCGGCGAAGAATCAGCGCGATTCGGGGTTCACAAAAACAATCGAGGGATCAGAAAAAGGTTCAGGGGGGCAAAACTGGGTCAAACACCCCCGGGGTGCCTCGGCAAGGCCGAGACACCCATAGGGTGTCTCGGTTTAGCCGAGACACCCTTAGGGGTGTCTTGGCCACCGTGGTCCCCCCTTTGGTTTGTTTGTCTTTTCCTTGTTTTGTTTTGTTCATGGTCCCCCCCCCCATTTCAAATTTCAAAAGAGATTCTCTCTTATCTTCTTCCTCTCTTCTTCTTCTTCCTCCAAACTTCCTCCATTGATTTGCTTCTCAAGAACCCATCAACCTCCATAGAAGTTCGGATTTTGGTGGGTACCCATTGGCCGAAATTTTCCCCTCTCCGATTAGGGTTTCTTCCTACACCCCCAAGCTTAAAGAAGGCTCCTTTGATTGGATAAGTTTTGTTTGTAATGAGGGGGGTAGGCCGTGGATTCCCATGCAAAGACCATAACTTTTGGTTAAAAGATTGGTTCTTTTGATGATGGGTGGCCTATGCGCAAGTATTGGGGGGTTTTATGCAAAACCTATACTGTGGCCGAAATTTTAGGGACTTTTGTGTAAAAGTGGACTAAAATTCGTGGGGGTTTTTTATGCAAAATGGAACTGAAGTTTTGAGGCTTGGATTTATGTCCATTTGATCAAAGGAGGTGAGGGGTGCCTTATGCAAGGGGATTGAAGGATTGTTGAGGGGTTTATTTGCAAAACAGCCCGTAGGGGCTTATTTGCAAAAGGGCAGCGGAACATCTTTTGATAAAGGCATGCAGAGACCAAACCAAAAGATTTGTGAATGGGTTGCAGGACCAACTTGTTAAAGCTGATTCATCTGCATATGTGGATCTTGTCGGATAATCGAGTCACGAGACCAACCAACAGAGGTGATGCATCAATGACTCGTACTTATAGAATTTTTGGCAAATTCTCAGCCATCAACGGATTTGATGAGCCTTTACCGATTACCATTTGAATCGGGCTAGCATGCGGATTGTTTAAGTCCGTTCCGCATGTGACGTTGTGCTAAAGGAATTAACTCCCTTAGGCTTGATGCTACGACTTCGAATACGTAGGCTTCATCTTTCTCGCAGGAAAGACTACCCGGCAACGCGTGTTAGGCGTTGACTTCATCTCTGTCTTTTCTAAAAGCAAAGACAGGGGAAAAGGTGCTATGATTTTGAATACATAGACTTCGCTATTGTTACGGGAATAGGCTACCCGACAGCGCGTGTTAGGCGCAGACTTTATCCTTACTTAGGTTTCAGGATAAAATACCCCAGAATCGAACTCTGGTGTCTTTTCTCAATCGGTGAAAGACTAAACCGGCAACGCGTGTTAGGCGATGACTTATCCCTACTTAGGATTCGGGATAAAATTCCCCGTGCGTGTGAAGCACGGATTATGGTGTTATTAATAACAACCTGCCACAATGTGGAATATGTGGGCTTTTGTCCTCTTTTTACGGTTAAGGACTAACCGACAACGCGTGTTAGGCACTGACTTTGGGATTTTTGGCAAACCCCCAGCCTTCAACGGGTTTGACATGCCTTTACCGATTACCGTTTGAATCGGGCTAGCATGCGGATTGTTTAAATCCGTTCCGCATGTAACGTTGTGCTAAGAAAATTGCTTTTCTTAGACTTGGTGCTATGATTTTGAATACATAGACTTCGTCTTTCTCACGGGAAAGACTACCCGGTAACGCTTGTTAGGCGTTGACTTCATCCCTGTCTTTTCTAAAAGCAAAGATAGGGGAAAAGGGGAGAGGAAGAATTTTATATTCTATCTCCCGATATTGAAGAGGAAGAATTTTATATTCTATCTTCAATGGGAAAGGAGGCTCAATGAGAGAGGAAGAATTTTATATTCTGTCTCACAGTGCTGAAGAGGAAGAATTTTATATTCTATCTTCAGTTGGAAAGGAAACTCGAGGTGGGATCTCCACCCCCAGAATCCGAAAGGATGAAACTAAGAGTGGAATCTCCACTCCGAGAATCGAAAAGATTCGGATAATCCTAACTGTCGTAAGGTTTGGTTACCGAATTTGAAAGTGGACCTCTCGTTCATTGAAGGAATCGAGAGGGGATTTTGGTTGTGGCCCTAACTGTAGTAAGGTTTGACCAAATGGGAGATTTGAGACGATCCTAACCGTAGGAAGGTTCGATCGCTCGATTTGAACGTGGACCTCTCGTTCATTGAAGGAATCGAGAGGGGATTTTGGTTGTGGCCCTAACTGTAGTAAGGTTTGACCAAGTGGGAATTGTGTGGTGGAGATTATGAGTCGTCAAACACCACCGAAAGTTTTGTGAGGAAAAAGCGATCCAACAAAGTGATCGGCTTTCATCTCAGCAAAAGAGTGTTCGGGTTCCACCCCTAGCTTTCTTTGCAAAACTGAGTGTATCATCAAATTGGATGCACGATCGGGTTATCCTTAAGAATACCACGCATAGCATTCTCTAGGAACTTCCCGTGAAAGGGAGGAAATAGTTTAGACTCATATACCTATTGGAGTATCAGGGAGCAGTTTAGCCTCTTATACCGGTCGGAGGGTTGAGAAACAGTTTATACTCGTGTACTCGTTGGAGTTGCAGGAAGCAGTTTATACTGTTATACCGGTCGGAGTTGTGCCGTTCTTAACCAGCTCACTCTAGCGTTATGACGCCGGCTTCAATCAAGGTTTGGATGCTATCCTTGATGTAAAGCACGCCTTGGTTGGGTGATGGATCCTCCTGTGGTATGCGCAGTACTTCGGATCCGCAATATCATCAGCTTCCTCCTGATTCACAATCGGTGGGAGCTTGATCTTGTTATTGTCAAGGAGGGATTTGAAGATGGCTGGAACATCTTCGTCCTTGAAGGAGTACTCTTTTTGAGGCCTCTGATCCGAAGTCTTTTGCTGCCTCCGGGTTTGCTGTTGCGACGTTTGATTAGCAGCCATTGCAGGTGCTTCGCTCCTATCATGAGAGGCGAAGTTCGAGTTTGGAGAACTAGCCATCGGTTGGCTCCTCTCGGCCTTCTTCCTTTTGAGGAATCGCTCAGCTTGCTCTCCTCGAGCCTTCAAATCCTTCCATGTCTTGAGCGGCTCTACTCCCATAACATCCAGGATGTTAATGGACAAATTGTTGTGACAAGTCTGCAAGATGAATTCCTCCGTGATGGGGTCCTTGCAATTCATTGCCTGATTGCGGAAGCGTTTGATGAAGGTATCCACCGACTCTCCATTTCTTTGTTTCTCATCGAAGAGTGTCCTGACCGACACTTCGTCATCATCATCAAAGAAATGAGTGAGGAACATGCTCTCCAAGTCCTCCCAGCTGTTAATGCTTCCAAATTTAAGACGTCGATACCAATCGAAGGCAGGCCCGCGAAGGGTGCCAACGAATGACCGAACCATCAAGGCTTCATTGCCGGAGATCGTGCCCAAGTGGGACTTGAAGTAATGCTCAGTAGGCGAACCCCTCCCATCGAATGGCGTGAAATTGATTAGGTTGAACTTCGCCGGATACGGGATCGAGTCCCACTCTTTCGGGTAAGGACAAGGAATTCCGGTCTTCTTTACCTCTCGAGCAGACATTAATGCGTTAATTTTGCTTTCGAGATCCTTCATCCTTTCATCCTTATCTGTATCCTTCTTTGGATAATTTTTGAGAGGAATTATGCGGCCACCCCCAGCATCATCATCTTTGGTGGGACCACCCCCGGTATTATTGCCCTCAATGGGACCACCCCTAGTGTTCTGGTCCAGGAGAGGGTTCTCAGCATTGAGACGTTCACCCACCTCTGAATCACTACCTGCTTGGTTAGCATGGTTGCGACGGCTGGATTCAACTAGCCGATTTGACAAAGCTTGGATTTGTTGATCATGCACTTGTCTCATCTCTTGCATAGCCATTTCCATGTCGACTTGGAATGTTTCTTTTTGCTTAGCTAGAGCATCCTCAATGATCTTGGTTATTTGCTCGGTGCTGATCATAAGTGATTCATGAGGATGTCCTTCGCTGGATACGGTATTGTCAGATGCGACCGCTGAGCCAGCATCGGATTCCTCGTCTCCTGAAGCTAATCTTGTCCGAACCCTGCCATATGTTGCTCGAATGATGGCTCCGGACTGCAGACGAGTTACACGTTGAGATAGCTCTGGAATCGACTCGAGATCTGTTCGCGGGAAAATTCGTTGCTTTCTTCATTACTGATTCCATTGTACACACTTGGTAATTGTTTATCGATTATAAAGATCCGGTCTTTTTATAAGATCCGGTTACAACGAAAATCGAATAAAGAAATGAAAAATTACAACTTTGTTTCCTTGTTTGTCGAACAAATCACGAGCTCCTATTTTGCGGTCGCTCGCTTGTGTGGGTTGTTTGCCTGCGCCGGGGTTGTTTACCGTGGACCACCGTGAGATCTAGATCCGGTCGGATCTACGCAGTATTACGGGTATTATCCCACCAAGGAGATAATAGCCGGGAGGGATCGTTTCACCAAGGAAACGACCGCTCGAATCTCGGGATCTAAGAACCAAGCTTAGATCCGGAGTATAACGACGTAGATCTGAGATCCGGGATCCGATTCCTCTCGAACTCTTGCCTTATTTGGCGTTGACGATCGCCGAGCACCGGATCTGGATGGACAAGCCCTTGAAGTTCCAAAGCTCCAATCTTTTTAAGTGTTTAGATCTGAATCCGGCAGAGCTTCGACTCCTCTTTTTCCAACCCTTGAACAAATGAACCTGAAGGCCTATTTATAGGCAGTCAAAACTGTGCCCCGTGCACAGAACTGGGCCTAGCCACCTCAGGGTGGCTCGGCCTTAGCCGAGCCACCCTGAGGTGGCTCAGCCTTGGCCGAGCTACCCTGAGGTGGCTCGGCTACCGAGCCACCTCAGGGTGGCTCGGCTTGGGCCGAGCCACCTTGGGGTGGCTCGGTCAAGGCCGAGTCCCCCGAGTGTTTGTCCGTTTCGTTTGTTTTCCGGTGTTTCCGGTTCTCTGTTGTTGATTCGGTTTATGATTGACTTAGTCTGGAATCGATTTGTTGACTTGATTCCCGATTTGGCAGTAATTCCACTTCTAAGTTTGAGTCCGAAACTAATCTTGATTTGATCATGATTCGTCCGAGTCCGTTCTTGTTTAGATGACTCGTTGACTCCCCGAACCGTTGGATTGATTTCGCACGCGATTGACATTGTTTGCGTGCAATTTGTTGACTTCGCCGCCTCGTCACTCGATGGTTCGTTGATTTGTCGAATCACCGTGTCGAGCTGTGTTGTGGGACCTATAGGCAATTTTATACGCCTACAAGATTGTCCTTTGCCGATGTCCCTTTTCTGGTCATGTTAGCGGTGACCCTCGGAATTTCTCCGTCTTTAATCACCGTTCTTCTTTGTCGGAAATGCCTTGGCTTGGAGATTCTCTCGAACACCGAGACTCTCTTTGAGGTTCGAGGACAGCAGCACTTTGACAACACCGCCTTGATGATGTTAGCACACGGACAATGGGGCTCCGTGTCTTGAGCGTATCTCTTTCGAGACTTAGCCACGCCCCCAGCTCTATAGTATAACTCATCAGTTTGATAACTGGAGCAACTTATAGAGTGTTGGTATGACTTCCCAGGTATAACACAATCATCATCAGACGAATGTGTCTCCATCTGGGGATACGACGCTTTATTAGCGTTTTCAAGAGTCGCGCGTTTACTTTTACGCTTTTGGGAGCGTGAAAGCCTAACGGGCTCTTGAACTTTGACCCGTAATCCGACGCGGTCGGTAATAGGGGCTTTCCCTCTCTTGGGGGGATTGATATCACCCCCAGTCTGAGTTGTCATTTGGGGGCCTTTCAATGGTCCCAATCGCTCTTTGACGGGTACTTTACCTCGGTTTTCCGGTAAAGGACCGAGGCGACCCTTCAAAGGGATTCTGGCTTTGTGTGATCCACATTCTTGCTGAACTCCGATGCAAGAACGGGATCTGGATTTGAAGTAGGCCGGATGACAATCTTGTCCCCTTCCGCCTTAGGTGCTGCTTTTGGCTTTGGCATCCAAGCCCATTTGTGTGTGGACGGCTTTTTGACCGCCTCTTCTTTCTGCATCTCCTTCGTTTCCTGCAGAAGGAGTTGAGCGTGCGCAAGCAAAGCGTGGCGTTTCTTGATTTGCTCTTCGAGAGTAGAGCGCGTCCTCTTGACACGGATCCATTCACTTGTCTCCGCTTTAGAGGAGGAGTTAATTGTTCGCCGTTGCTGCTTTTGGCGCTGCCTGGCTTTCAGATCCATGTTGTAACGGATCCCGTCCATCGGCTCCAAAGCCTTGGCCATCTGACGAGCGAGGTTTTGACGTCGTCTTTGGTGCGCCCTCTTTGATGGAGCTGGAGTTGCATCATCAATTGCCTTTGTGGTGGGAAGGAGAGCTGGGTCTACAGCCTTAACCACGCTGAACGACGCGGGAACATTGCATGGTACGGGTGTAGTGGCAGCGACGGCGGGATCTTGGATCTTGGAGCTGGAGATCCCGCGAGCCCTTTTTGGAGATGGGTTCTTCCCACGCCTGTTTGGAGAGGCGGATCTGGAGGAGGAGGAAGAGAGGTACTCTTCAAACTTCTGCTGGTCGAACTCGTATTCGACCTCTTCATTCACCCGGATCTTGAAGGCCGGTTGCGTCACTCCGATCTTGGCAGCGAGGTCGGCGGCTCCCACCGTGGTCGCCAGCTTGTTTTCGTCGAAAGTTGCATTTGTTTTCGTGAAAAGTTGCTGTTTTCATTGCTTTTCTCTTTTTGAGATCTGTTACAACTTCAGGCGTTACAACAGAATAAAATGAAAACAAAAGATTTACAACTTTATCGAAAATAAACACGAGATCCCGGTTTGGTGCGGTCTCGCTTGCGTGGGTTGTTGGCCTGTGACGGGGATGTCGATATCCGTGGACCGCCGGTCGATCAAGATCTTTTCCGGAAGAATCCGGCAGAGTTTCGTCTATCCTCGAGGGGATATGGAAACCAACAGCTCCTATCTCGGATGATCGAGACATTCGCTCTTCTTAGTATCACCGCTATAGGGCAACACTAAGGGAAAAGAGAAGGGGTGAAGGAGGCTCCTTGATCCGGCAGGGCTTCGCCGCTCTCTTGAAAACTCCGACTCCTCACTCCGGCAGGGCTTCGCCGCTCCTCTCTAAAATTTCAGATCTCAAAGGCTAAAGCTCAAGATCTGAAATTTCTCTCCCAAAACCAAGGCCAAGAGAATGGAGACCCAAGGGGTCTATTTATAGGCTACCAAGGAGGCCCTAGGGGCTGCCCCCCCAAAAAGGTGTTTCGCCGTAAAAGGCGGCCAAGACACCCCAAAAAGGTGTTTCGTCGTAAAAGGAGGCCAAGACACCCCCAAA
>BQKN01061885.1:5548-24921 GCA_022839385.1 Asparagus kiusianus
TATTATAATATTTAGTTTACATTCTTATAGTATTATAAGTATTAAATATAAGGGAAAAATGTGTCCATGCCCCAAAAACAGAAACTTCATATGCTGCAGCCCCTCTTAGTTTCCCCCATGTGATTCTGCCCCTTGAAGTGTGACACTTTATACTGTAGCCCCTTTTTAGCAATTATTACATGTTAGCTAAGCTAAAATCCTCAAAATAATCTTATCTCATCTCTACAATCCCTCAAACTCAGCTCTCTCATCTCCTTATGTTAGTTCTAGCTAGTTGAGCAAGTTAGAACTAACAATATTCGAAGCGACATAACGAGAGATAGAAAATGAGCCCAAGTGAAAGGAAGATACCGTGTGATAGACAATATAAAGGGCTACACACCGGCGAAGACGGTGGTGAAAACGGAGACCGGAGGTGGCCGGAAAACGCGCGCGAAGTCAGCACGACGCTGCTATTTTATGCTCGCTCCTGCCGTCGAGCGATGTTTCGAACGTTACCGAGAGAGATAGAGACTAAGTTAGAACGTGATACAAATTGGAGGTGATAGGCAACATGTAGGACTAGTCAACAAAGAAGAAATCGGCGGAAACGGAGATTGGAGGTGATCGGAAAGTGCGTGCGAAGTCGGCACAAAACTGCAGCGCTGTGCCGAATTCGCGCGCGTTTTCCGGCCACCTCTGGTCTCCGTTTTCACTACCGTCTTCGTCGGTGTGTAGCCCTTTATATTGTCTATCATACGGTATCTTCCTTTCACTTGGGCTCATTTTCTATCTCTCGTTATATCGCTTCGAATATTGTTAGTTCTAACTTGTCCAACTAGCTAGAACTAACATGGGGCGGACAAGAACTAACATGGGGCGAGCTAGAACTAATATGGTACAAGTTAGAACTAACATGTGGCAAGTTAGAACTAACATGGGACGGGTTAGAACTAACATGGGGCGAGTTAGAACTAACATGAGGCAAATTAGAACTAACTTGAGAGCCCAAGAGCCTAAAACTGTAGGCGTGTAAAATTGCCTATAGGCCCCTTAGCTTAGCTCGGCACGGTGATTCGACAAATCAACGGACGATAAAACGACGAAACGAACCAACACCCGGGAACTCGGCCGAAACCGAGCCAACCCGGGGTGGCTCGGCCCAAGCCGAGCCACCCCAGGGTGGCTCGGTGGCCGAGCCACCCCTGGGTGGCTCGGTCAAGGCCGAGCCACCCAGGGGTGGCTAGGCTCAGAACTGTGCACGGGCACAGTTCTGAGTGCCTATAAATAGGCCATGTGTTCGTTCATTTGGGAGGACTTTTGGTTGAACTTCTAAAGAGCCGAAACTCTGCCGGATTGTCATCTCAACTCGGAATTGTGAAGGCTTGAAGCTTGGACACTCGGATTCAGTTTTCGGCGAGCACCCGCGACAAACAAGGTAGGAGTTCGAAGAAGCTAATCCTCAGATCTACATCGTTCTACTCCGGATCTAAGCTTGGTTCTTAGATCCCGAGATTCGAGCGGTCGTTTCCTTGGCGAAACGATCCCTCCCGGCTATTATCTCCTTGGTGGGATAATACCCGTAATACGTTGTAGATCTGCTCGGATCCAGATCTCGCGGTGGTCAACGGTAATCAACCCCGGCGCAGGCAAAGAACCCCACAAAGCGAGCGATCGCAAAATAGGAGCTCGCGATCTGTTCAAAGGAAAGTTGTAATTTTTTGTTTCTTTCTTTATTTCGATCTTCATTGTAACCGGCTCTTATAAAAAGACCGGATATTTGTAAAACACATAAAGTTGTTTTTTCAAAGTTTGTAATGGAATCCTCAATGAAGAAGAACACGATTTTCCACGCGAACAAAAACTAAGATGAATTAGAGCTAGAACTAACATGGGGCATGCTAGAACTAACATGGGCGTGTTAGAACTAACATGGGGCGTGTGAGAACTAACTTAAGAGGCCAAAAGCCTAGAACTAACTTGAGAAAAAGCTCCTCCCACCTCCGGCGGAGTCCACCGAGACACCCCGACGACCCCGACAACCTCCTCCCACCTTCGGCAAGCCCGGACAGCGGCGAAAAGCTCCGAACAGCGAAGAACAAATCCGGACGGCGAGAAATTGCATTGCAGAAAACTGTAATTTTGTGCCGACTTCGCACGCACTTTTCGATCACCTCCAATTTCCGTTTCCTTCGATTTCTTCTTTGGTGACTAGCCCTACACGTTGCCTATCACCTCTAATTTGTATCACACTCTAACTGAGTCTCTATCTCTCTTGGCAACGTTCGAAATATCGCTCGACGGCAGCAGCGAGCAGAAAATAGCAGCATCGTGTCGACTTCGCGCCCGTTTTTCGGCCACTTCCGGTCTCCGTTTTTACCACCGTCTTCGCCGGTGTGTAGCTCTTTATATTGTCTATCACACAGTATCTTCCTTTCACTTAGGCTCATTTTCTATCTCTCGTTATATCGTTTCAAATATTGTTAGTTCTAACTTGCCCAACTAGCTAGAACTAATATGGGGCGGGCTAGAACTAACATGGGGCGGGCTAGAAATAACATGTGACGAGCTAGAACTAACATGGGGAAAGTTAGAACTAACATGGGGCGGGCTAGAACTAACATGAGACGAATTAAAACTAACATGAGGTAAATTAGAACTAACATGGGGTAAGTTAGAACTAACTTGAGAGCCCAAGAACCTAGAACTAAGATGAATTAGAGCTAGAACTAGCTAGAACTAATATGGGGCGTGCTAGAACTAACATGGGGCAAATTAGAACTAACTTGAGAGCCCAAAAGCCTAGAACTAACTTAAAAAAAAGCTCCCCCACCTCCAGCGGAGTCCACCGAGACACCCCGACGACCCCGATAACCTCCTCCCACCTCCGGCAAGCCCGGACAGCGGCGAAAAGCTCTGAACAGTGAAGAACAAACCCGAACGACGAGAAATTACATTGCAGAAAACTGAAGTTTTGTGCCGACTTCGCACGCACTTTCCGATCACCTCCAATCTTCGTTTCCTCCGATTTTTTATTTGGTGACTAGCCCTACATGTTGCCTATCACCTTCAATTTGTATCACCCTCTAAATCAGTCTCTATCTCTCTCGGTAACGTCCAAAATATCACTCGACGGCAGCAGGGAGCAGAAAATAGCAGCGCCGTGCCAACTTCGCGCGCGTTTTCCGGCCACCTCCGGTCTCCGTTTTCACCACAGTCTTCATCGGTGTGTAGACTTTTATATTGTCTATCACACGGTATCTTCCTTTCACTTGGGTTTATTTTCTATCTCTTGTTATATTGCTTCGAATATTGTTAGTTCTAACTTGCCCAACTAGCTAGAACTAACATAGGGCGGGCTAGAACTAACATGGGATGTGTTAGAACAAACATGGAGAAAGTTAGAACTAACATGGGGTAAGTTAGAACTAACATGGGGTAGGCTAGAACTAACAAGGGGTGAATTAGAACTAACAAGTGGGAGCCAACAGCTTCGCTGCCGAAGCTGGAGCGTCGCAGCCGCGGATCTTGATCCCGGTCGTGGAGGAGGTCGAGTATGAATTCGACCAACAGAAGTACGAGGAATACGTCTCCTCGTCCGGATCTACCTCCTCCCCCAAGTCCAAGAAGTCCCAAAAGCTCTCCTCTAGGAGAAAGGTGCGTTGGTGCGATGAAGTTGAAGCCACCAACGACGACCTCACCCCAATCGACGCCGAAGCTGCGTTGAGTGAGGCCCTACCGACCTCAAAGAAGGTCAAATCCGCCATCGAAGGCATGGTGACTCTCTCCAAGAGAGCCCGCCAGAGGCAGCGTCAACACCTCGCGAAGCAATTCGCCAAGGCCATGGAGTCCGTTGACGGGGTCCGTTATCATGCGGATCTGAAGAACAAACGAGGCAAACAGCCTCAACAGCAAATGCAGGGTGGTTCCTCTAAACCATCAACTATGGAGTGGGTCCGTGTCAAACGGAATCGCTCGACTTTGGAGGAGCGCATCCGCAAACGCCGCGCGTTATCGGCGCAAGCACGGGCCAAAGCTGAAGAAGCCCGTTGGAAGCTGCAGAAGGAGGTGGTCAAGAAGCCGCCACCAACTCGCAAGGTTTGGAGGCCAAAGTCTGAAGCGGAGATTCAGACCAAGAAGCAAAAGTTGCAGCCTCCGAAAGTCCAACTTCCAGTGAATCAACCAAAATCGTCGGTAATTGCCGCAACTGCCCTGGGAGATCCTACAGGACCATCCCAGAAGAAAAGATCGGTTTTGGAGCGCCTCGGTCCACTTTCGAAGGAACGAGGTAAAACTCCAATTCAAGAACGCTTGGGGCCAATGAAGAAACCCCAAACAATGCAACACGCTGGGGGTCGCCGTAACCCTCAATACTTGGAGAAAACCGCGGCACCCAAGCGCACAACTTTGCGCATAGAAGTGCAAGATTCCGCTGAAGATTCACGTCCACAAAGACGCGTTTCGAGGCGTATAACTCTTGAGAGCCCGAAAAAGACAATTATTCCTCAGAAGGAAACGTTGTCATCTGATGACGACAACGTTATACCTGAGAGATCGTGCCAACACACGATAGCTTGCTCCGACCTTCAAACGGACGAGCTGTACTATCATACCGGGAGTACGAGCAAATCCAGAAAGAGGAGCCCTCGAAGGCTCGAAACACAATGTCCTTGCTCGAAGCTCATTCGGGCGGTACTGTCGGAATGCAACTGTGTTAAGACAGTCCCCGAAAGAGTATCTGTGTTCGAAAGACTCAGTAATGGAACGCCAAAACCAAAACATAGGCGCTTCCAACGAAGAAGGAAGATGGTCGAAGACGGTGAGCATTCAAGGGTCACCGCAAATATGACCAGTACAGGAACATCGGCTCAGGATAACCCCGAGACGATTCCAGAAACATCCCGACCCAGGACCCGTTTACAGTCTGGAGCCATCAAGCGAGGAACGTACGGTAGGGTCCGGACAAGAGTACCTTCGGGAGATGAAGAATCAGATGCTGGCTCAGCAGTGGCGTCTGATAACACAGTGTCTAGTGAAGGACAACCCCACGAGGCGTTTATGATAAACGCGGAGCAAGTGGCCAAGATGCTTGAAGATGCCATGGCCAAACAACAGGAGACCTTTCGGTTCGAAATGCAAATGGCTATGCAGAACATGAGAGAAATGCATGACCAACAGCTTCAAGCATTAAGGAACCAACAAGGGGAACCAAGTCAGCCCAACCAGAACAACCTGGAAGATGAGGGTACAAATGAAGCTCGCAACGTCAATAACCCTCCCATTAATCCAGGGGGTGGTAACGATAATGCTAGCGAAGACGCAGGTGAAAGCCTGAAAATTAAGAACCTCGAAAGCAAAATCAATACATTGATTTCTGCTTAAGAGACTAAAAAGACGGGCATTCCCTGTCCTTACCCAAGAGAGTGGGAATCAATCCCATATCCGGCAAAGTTTAGTCTAATCAACTTCACGCCGTTTAATGGGATGGGTTCACCAACTCAGCATTTGATTTATTTCAAATCGCACTTGGGAGTCATCTCAGGTAATGAGCCTCTGATGGTACGGTCATTCGTTGGCACTCTTCGCGGAGCTGCCTTCGATTGGTATCGTCGCCTCAAGCCAGGAAGCATAAACAGCTGGGACGACATGGAGACCAAATTCCTTGCGAATTTCTTCGACGATGATACCGAGATCTCTATCGGATCGTTGCTCGATGAGAAGCAGAAGGACGGAGAATTGGTCGAAGTCTTCGTCAAAAGGTTTCGGAATAAGGCGATGAATTGCCGGGACCCGATCAGCGAGGAGTTCATTCTCCAGACCTGTCACAACAACCTCTCACTGGATGTTTTGGAAGCAATGGGCACAGCTCCATCCAAGACATGGAAGGACTTGAAGGTCCGAGGCGAGCAAGCTGAGCGGTTCCTCAGGAGGAAGAAGGCGGAGAGAGGCCAACCGGCTACAAATCCTCCGAAGCAGAACTTCAATCAGAAGGGAAAAGGTAAAGCTCAGGTTAATGCTGTTGATGCTAACCAAACCTTTTAATTGCAACCTCAGCAACAGCAGCAGCAGCAGCAACGAGCTCCACAGCAATCGCAGCCACATTGGCAGCAGCGGTCTCAGAAGCAAAAGTCTTCGGAGCCGAGGTTTCCCAAAGTCTACTCCTTCAAAGATGACGAAGTTCCCGGCATCTTCAAATATCTGTTGGAGAACAACAAGATCCAGCTGCCGGCGATTGTGGATCATGAAGGGGCCACTAAAGTGACGGACCCGAGGTACTGCGCGTATCACAGAGCGGTCCACCACCCTACGAAGTCCTGCTATCACCTCAAAGACAAGATCCAGGCGTTGATCGATGTAGGAGTCATAACTCCGAAACCGGCCAAGAATGTGGGAGCAAATGCGGTGTCAATCAGCTTTGGATCAGTGCCTACAGCTTGGTTTGAGCCGAAGCGCGTCACCAAAGTCGGGATGAAGACGGTAAATGACGACCCGCACGGACAGCGCCAAAAGGGACTAGTGCCACACACGGCCCCGAACGGCGAAATCCTTTGGGTTCACCCCGACCTGATTGAAGATGAACAATGGGCCGGATCGTCATCCACAAAGAAATCTAAAGGGAAAGGAAAGTCTTGCTACGGAGTTTCCGCCATCCCAGGAAAAGATGACGAAGGAATCCCGGCTTTCCCACTTTCTGAAGATGAACAAGAAGTCTTCACCACCAGAAGCGGGAACCAATACCACTTCAACTATCCGTCACATAATGAACAAGCAGCTAAGCTAGGGGTGACAAAACAGGGGCCAGCCAAGACTCTCACAGAGATAGGGGTGATCCCAATTCCCAAACCGGCTGAAGATGTTCGACGACAGCCGGCAGATAAACAGAAAGACAAAGGATCCCAAGAGGTTCAGAACCCGAAGCAGTCTCGCTTCAGTCGTCCGATTGGAGGAGATAAACCGGGAAGTTCGAAAAATCCACGTGTCTTCGACATCATGGCTCAGCTGGCCAACATCCCAGCAAGGATAACACTTTATGAATTGCTGCGGCTATCTAAGGAAACTAGAGAAGCCTTGCAAGAAGCCCTGGCCGATTCAAAGGTGTTCCTTACTCGAGTCAAACCAGCACCCGAGGAACTGGAATTGTCAGCCCAACAATGTAATGTGACAGCCAAGAACATTCCCTGCATTACCTTTACCAAAGAGGACATGCAGACGAAGAATTCAAATCATGATCGGCCCCTGTACTTCGTCGGGTACATTGGCTCCAGCGAAGTTAACCGAATCCAAGTAGATCCGGGTTCCGTTGTGAGTATTATGCCACTTCGACTGATGCACAGCCTTGGCATTCCAGTCAGCAAGTTGGCGTCTACAGGCACAGTCATATACGGATTCAACACCAGCGGGTCAAGACCTTTGGGTAAAATCCGGATAAAGTGCCAAATGGGCGATTTAAAGACGGAGGTCACGTGCTACGTGATTGATGCTGAGACATCCTATAACTTACTATTGGGTCGGCCTTGGATCCATAGTAATGTTATAGTTCCCTCCACTCTACATCAGTGTTTGAAATATGTCGACACTGATGGAAGAGTTAGGACGGTGGTCGCGGATAAACAACCATTCAAAGGGTATGAGAATTATTTCACAGATTCTCTCCTTTATGGTAATGAATCCGACACGGAACCATCGATCCAAGGCACGGACAGCGGAGAAGAAGCTGATTCCGAAGCCGGATTCGATTACAATGGTGGTTTTGTTTTTAATGACATTGTACCCTTTGTAATCAATCTCGACGACGAACAGTCGTCAGATGGCGGTTGTAACTGGCAACTTGCCGAACCTGAAATAAATAATGGTTTAGAGTACTCCTTGTCTTTTGATGATGTGATAAAGGGATTATACGATAATCCCGAATTATGTATGCCGCTCCGATCGTCGTATGTAACGAAGAAGCGTCTCCAACACTCTTTCGGAACAACTCAGATTATTCCCGCCAAAATAGGGGGACAAAAAGAAATGATCTTCGGTAAAGGAGAAAGTCTTCCGGTGCCAGATCATTTCCTAAGAGAGGATGAAGATGGTGACGAATCTGGTTTACATTTATCTAAGTACAGTCCAGAAGCGTGCAAGCTCATGGAAAGACAAGGATATGATTTCACACTCGGAGAAGGTCTATACTTCGATCGAGGTTCCCGTGTCCCAGTCAAAGCGGCATATGTACCAAAGGGTAAACCGGAGGGCTATTATCGTCACAAGAGGGGCTTAGGCTACGTTTCGTCAGATGACGAATGTGGCTGGCAGATCATCGATCAAATTGCTAACAAGGCTAAGGATGGGTATTTGCCAGATTCTTTAGCTGAAGATTCCGACACAAGTTTGGGAGAAATGTTCAAGACCTTAATGTCGAACATGACTACGGCTGATCCATCTGCAATGGAGGACGACGATCAAATGCAAACGTGGGAGGACCCATGGGTTCATCACCTGAACATGCAATATGGCGATAGGTTCGGACAGAGAGAGCCACCCACCGAAGACGAGGTAGTCCAAATCAATATGGGTGATGAAGCCAATCCAAAGCCCATATTTATCAGCGGTAGTCTTCCATCAAATGAGAAGGAGGAATTAATTGCCTTGATCAGGGAGTATATCGACGTCTTCGCCTGGAACTACGAAGACATGCCAGGGCTCGACCCCAATGTGGCAATGCACCGCCTCGACATCAAGCCGGATGCCAAACCTGTCAAGCAACAGCAAAGACGGTTTCGTCCGCAGATCATGGAAGCCATCGAGGCTGAAGTTAAAAAGTTGATCGACTCAGGATTTATCCGGGAAGAACAACATCCAGACTGGTTAGCCAATATCGTTCCAGTCATGAAGAAGAATGGCAAGATCAGGATTTGCATCGACTTCAGGAATCTGAACGAAGCATGTCCAAAAGATGATTTTCCCCTCCCAATCACAGATGTCATTATTAACAATACATGTGGATTCGAAAGAATGTCCTTCATGGACGGCTTTTCGGGGTATAATCAAATCAAGATGCACCCAGATGACGAAAAGCATACGGCATTCAGAACGCCCCTCGGTATCTTCTGCTACACGGTGATGCCGTTTGGTCTGAAGAATGCAGGTGCCACGTACCAACGAGCAATGACTAAGATTTTCCAGAAACACCTCAGGAAAACAGTTGAATGCTACGTTGATGATTTGGTGGTGAAAAGCCGCAGCAAAGAAGATCACATCAAGGACTTGAGAATAATGTTTGATCTCATGCGGAGTCATCAATTAAAGATGAATCCCACAAAATCCTTCCTCGGAATGTCCAGCGGAAAATTCCTTGGATTCGTCGTCACCACTAAGGGTATACACATCGACCCAGACAAGGTAAAGGCGATAAATGAATTGCAACCCTCGAAGAATCTAAGGGAACTCAGAGGATTGCAAGGGCGTTTGGCGTATATCCGGAGATTCATTTCAAATCTTTCCGGGAAGTGCCAACCATTTTCGAAGCTAAACAAGAAAGGCGTATCGTTTATTTGGGACGATGCTTGCCAGAAGGCATTCGAAGATATCAAGGCATATCTGATGAATCCACCTGTTCTTGTTGCACCAAAATCAGGTAAACCGTTCTTGATTTATATCAAGGCGATGAACCATTCGATAAGTGCTTTATTAGCACAAGACGATGATAATGGTCACGAACAGGCAGTCTATTATCTAAGTCGGACCTTGATAGGCGCCGAGTCTCGATACCCGATGATCGAGAAAGAATGTCTCGCATTGGTGTTTGCGGTGCAGAAGATGCGACATTACTTAGTTCGCCAGACGATTTACGTCATTGCCAATGTTAATCCGGTACGAGTGTTCATGACTCAACCAGGTTCGATGAATTGGCGGTTAGCAAAGTGGGCCCTTCTTTTGTCCCAGTATGATCTGCACTTCAAACAGCAGAAGTCGGTCAAAGGACAGGCGATTTGTGATCTTTTGGCGGCAAGCCCGACAACAGATACGGTGGAAGTATACGATGACTTGCCAGATGAAACCCACGAGGTTAATACCACGTCACACCAACAAGTATGGCAGTTATATTTTGATGGTGCCTCGAGAGCAGTCAATAAAGCAGTAACTCCAGGATGTCCTAAGGTCACTTCTAGAGTTGGAGTTGTCTTAGTTTCCCCAGGGAAGCACGTGATGCCTCGAGCTTATTCGCTGACGAGTCCATGCTCTAACAACGTAGCCGAGTATAACGCACTCCTCATAGGACTCGGTTTCGCCAAGGAGCTGGGGGTCGAATATCTCGAAGCCTTTGGGGATTCTCAACTAATTGTCAACCAAGTTCGTGGGGAGTATGAAGTCAGGAACCCAGACTTGATTCCATACCACCAAGAGGCCGTCAGAGTGGCAGATTCTTTTGAAGAATTTTACATTGAATACATCCCGTGTCTTCAAAACGCTTATGCAGATGCACTGGCAGCACTAGCAGTATCACTCGCGCAACCGCCCGAAACTGAACTGCTAGTCACAGTAAGATCACACCAACTCTGCGTACCCATATACGATATGGATATTAAAGAGGAGGAAGATAGAAACGTAAACGCCAAAGAGGTGAACTCAACCCAAATCGGGTCCGAGTCCCGAGATTGGCGCTTTCCCATTATTGACTACGTCCAATACGGCATTTTACCAGAGGATGTAAAAGAAAAAGAATCTATCCGCCGAAGAGCACCACGGTTCTTTTACAATACCGAGACCCGTACGCTGTATCGCCGAGGGTACGATGACTTGCTTCTCCGATGCCTTTCGAATGAAGAAGCAAAAGAAGTTCTTAAGGAAGCACATGAAGGAGAATGCGGTGCGCATCAGCCTGGTCCCAAGCTGTATGATCGAATCAGAAGAATGGGATATTTCTGGCCAACAATGGTTCGTGACGCGATTGAGTACGCTCGAGAATGTCACGCTTGTCAAGTACATGCAAACTATATGCACCAACCACCGGAGCGTTTACACGCGTCAACCACGTCCTGGCCATTCGAGACATGGGGTATGGACATTATCGGTCCTATCTTTCCTCCTTCAGTAAAAGGTGATCGATTCATCCTCGCTATCACCGACTACTTTTCAAAGTGGGCTGAAGCCATTCCACTTAAAGAAGTAAAGACGAACAACGTCATCAACTTCATCAAGCATCACGTCATATACCGACATGGCGTGCCGAGGCGGATCATTCATGACAACGGTCCGCAATTCATAAGCAACGCCTTCATCCGGTTCTATGACAAGTTCAAGATCCAAGATGTTTCGTCAACACCTTATTACCCTGCTGCTAACGGATTAGCTGAGGCTTTCAACAAGACGATCATCAAGATCTTATCAAAACTCGTGAAAACCAACAAACGGGATTGGGACGATAAACTCGGCGAAGCGCTCTGGGCTTATCGTACTACCATACGCACACCTACGGGAGCTACTCCATATTCGTTGGTCTACGGATGCGAAGCTGTGCTACCATTGGAGATTCAAATCCCCTCCCTTCGGATCGCTCTCGCAGCGGAGATGACGACCGAAGAACATCATCAAAAACGTCTTGAGGAACTCGAAAGGCTGGACGAAAAGCGCTTGGAAGCTCAACAACACATCGAGTTCTACCAGGCTAGGATATCCAGGGCTTTTGACAAAAGGGTTCGCCAAAGAAGCTTCAAGGAAGGAGATCTGGTCCTTGCTGCTCGTCGACCAATAATCCTCACCTCTAAGAAGAAAGGTAAATTCGAACCTAAGTGGGAAGGACCGTTTGTAATAGACACAGTCTATTCGAACGGCGCTTATCGCTTAATTTCTTTAGAGGGTAACAGGCAATTAATGCCAATAAATGGGAAGTTTTTAAAAAAGTACTATCCCTAGTACGTTCAGGACAACTCATTTATCAGGAAGTTCCTTGAAGAATATTACACTTAATATTCTAGAGGATAACCCAATTTTATTTTTACCACCAAAATCCCTCGCTGATCAATTTCAATTGACAGTGAGTCCACCGAGAAGGTTCACTCTCAGTTCGGAGTCCCCTTTCGATGAACGAAAGAACTCCATTTCTTTTCTCTTGGGTTCAACCTTTTTATGGTTGTAACTGAAGTTGAAATTTCTCTTCGATAAACGAAGAACTCATCTTTTGATCTGATAACCAATCCTATAAAAGGAAAGTTTGTCAGTATCTTCCAGATTCTCGGAGTGGAGATCCCACTTCTAGTTTCCTTCTTGCACTGGAAATAGAATATAAAATTCTTCCTTTCCAGAATCAAGGAATAGAATATAAAATTCTTCCTTCCTTGTTCGGGGAATAGAATATAAAATTCTTCCCTCCCCACACCAACTCTTTTTCCAAGGTTTACCAATTTAGGATTCATCCTAGGTATTTTATCCCGAAACCTAAGCAGGGATAAGTCTGCGCCTAACACGCGCTGCCGGTTTAGTCTTTTTCCGATCGAAAAAGACACCAGAGTTCGATTCTGGGGTATTTTATCCTGAAATCTAAGTAAGGATAAGTCCGCACCTAACACGCGCGGCCGGTTAGTGCTTAACCGTTAAAAAGAACACCCGTCTGCATATTCAACGTTGTGGCAGGTTGTTATTAATAACACCGAAATCTATGCCTCACACGCATGGGGAATTTTATCCTGAATCCTAAGAAGGGATATGTCGACGCCTAACACGCGTCGCCGGTTTGGTCTTTATCCGTAGAAAAAGATACCAGAGCCTGACTCTGGGGTCCTTTGTCCCAAAGCCTAAGTAGGGATAAGCCAACGTCTAATACACGTTGCTGGGTAGCCTATTCCCATAACAATGGCAAAGTCTACATATTCAAAGTTGTAGCACAAAGTCTAAGGGAGTTCATTCCTTTAGCGCAACGTCACATGCGGAACGGATTAAAATAATCCGCATGTAAGCCCGGCTCAAATGGTAGTCGGTAAGAGCACATCAAATCCGTTAAAGGCTGAGGATTTGCCAAAAATCCTAAGTCAACGTCTCATACACGTTGCTGTTTAGTCTTTTCATAAGAAAAAGACGAAGTCTACATATTCAATATCGTAGCACTAAAAGGGTTAACTCTTTTAGCTTAACGTGACGTGTGGAACGGATTTAGACAATCCGCACGCTAGCCCGACTCAAACGGTAGTCGGTAAAGGCTAATCAAATCCGTTGAAGGCTAGGGGTTAGCCAAAAATCCTAAAGTCAACACCTAGCACGTGTCGCCGGGTAGCCTATTCCCGTAACAATGGCGAAGTCTATGTATTCGACATCATAGCGCGAAGTCTCAGAGAATTCAATCTCTGAGCGCAACGTTACATGCGAGCGGATTTAAAACAATTCGCATGCTAGCCCGACTCAAACGGTGGTCGGTAAAGGCATATCAAACCCGTTGATGGCTGAGGGTTTGCCAAAAATCCTATGAATATTGTGGTCAATCATTTCAAACGGAATGACGAATCATAATAAAGATAAAAAGACCAGTGTCACTAAAAGAGAATCAAAAGTCAGAGTACTCAGTAAACAAAATCATACATCATGCCCATGGTCAAAAATCTGCTGACTAATCTTAGACAGCTTCTTATCATAAGCTTGTCTAAGCTCAGCTCTGATAGAATCCTCAGTGGTGGCTGAAGTCTTCGAAGCAATCTCCTCTGTCTCGACTAGCTTCTGCCTCAAGGATGTCAACTCATCAGATATAGCAGTACAGGTCTGCTGAGCCTGTGCTCTCGCCATCTGAAGAATATCCATGGCCCCCTCCTTCTCACGGAGTGCTCTTCTGAGCTGGTCTATCTCAGTCGCACAAGAGTTAACAGAAAGGTCGAGCTCGGCAAGCGAAGACAATCTAGCAGTAAGGTCGGTCCCAACTCGATCTACTCGGTCCCGTTGCATCTGAATCTCGAGCTCAGCAACCATCTGAGTCTCGCGCAGTGACTGTAGGCGAGCATCCAGCTCAACAGCAATAAAGGAGGAGGCACCTGCATCCCGAAGCTCACGAAACGTCTGAAGCTCACGCTCTAAACAGTCGAGGTCGTCGACTATAGCCTTCGCCAGATCTGGATATCCTGCTTCTCTTATGGAATTAATTCTGGGATCTAGGAAAGGCTTGAACTGGGGAAGGGAAAGTCCATCGTGGAAGAGCTTGCCAATCATAGCATTCACAAAGGAGAAGAAGGAGCGGACTTCTATACAGATGACGATCTTCTCAGGATCGTTATCTGATAGCAACTCCTCCACAAGGACATGGAGCCGAGAAGAAACCCCTACACAAAGAAGGAAAAATTTGTCAAAAGTGGCCTTGAGAAATAAATGAGTAATACTTTCAGTTACTTAATTCAGACCTTCCCGAGCCGCTGGGGGTAGTGGTGAAGATGTGACGGCTGCAGATGTATCAACTGGTGGAGTTGGTCTCGCAGCTGGTTCAATAGGATTTTCCTCAGCAAAAGCTCCTGTCAAATTCAAAACAGGAATTCACAGAGGCGTCTCATTATAGCCGTATTAGTCAAAATTGGCTAGTCCTATAATTGACTCAAAAAGAGGCACATACTTTCGAAGGAACCATCCTCAGGATTTTCAGCGAAAGCGGGCTCAGAAAACATATCCCCTGGTAACTGGTCATCGATCTGAGGAGAGCTATATATGTAGCGCATCATAGGAGTGTCCGCAAACAAGCTTCCCTTGTCAAAATCATCAATGGAGAAATCTGACATAAAAGAATGTAAGTGCCAAAGAAGAATGAAGAGACCACAAGCAATGGGAATGAATTACCTTTCCTGGGCGCATCAGCCTCTTCATCTCCAAGATTCGCCTCCTGCAAATTATCTGAAGAAGCAAGAAGCAGAAAACAGTTAGAGGATACCCCAAATTCATTGGTGTATTATCTAAAGAAATACGATGTCAGTGTTAGATGTACCTGGATTCACGGAATCGGGTCCTACATTGATCTCCTCTCTAATGTCAGCAACCCCTGTAGGCCTCTCTACAGGGGGTGGTGGGTCAGACTCATCGGGAGATACGGGAATAGGATCGGGACTCATCTCATTCTCCCCACGCGCTCCTATATAGAGGTGGAAAAGTATAAGTCAATGTGCTGAATAACCAAGAGAATGGTTTTCAGGATAGATGTTACCTCTATCACTAGCAGGATCGTCACCAGCAAAGTCCATATCTGAGGCTCGGGAAGCTGCACGCGGCTTACGACCTAATCTCTTCCGCCTAGCAGTGGGGATCGAAGGTCTCGCCTGAGGAGGAGGATGAAACTCTTCATCATGATCAACCGTGGTCCCTGAAACGTCAAACCATAGTCAGTTTCAATATTTCTGGAAGATAAAGGGAAAAGTTGAATCGCAAACCTCGTTCAGAAGAGTCATCATAATCTTCGGGATCCCCGCCTGAAGCCTCGTCTGTGGAATGGAATGTCCTCTGGCCCTCTTCATCAATTCGGCGAGTCTTGTTCCGCGCCCTCTGTGCACGAGCGTTCTCCCGAATCCTAAGGGAATCAATCTGAGAAGCCTTCTCAGCCTCTATCTCTGCAATCGGCTTCACGGGGACAGTCTTGTTAGCTGCTAGTAACCACTTGCAGCTCAAGAAAGTGAGGTTCAACTGCCGATCAATACTCGGGAGGCTGAACTTAGCACCAGTACAGCCAGTCACGGTCCACAACCATGCACGGAGACCGTCTACCAAACCACTATGGGTCCGAAGCTGCTGACGAGGATTCCCGATGTAGAGCTGATCATAGCTGAACTGGCGAGCGAATCGGCAGGGTAGATATGGCTCTATGAAGCACTGATCCCTCACCCGAAAAGTCAGATAGCCAGGCCTGATGTTCACCAACCAGTTGAAGCAGCCAATGTCTAAGTGAGTCCGATACTCTCTCGGGCTCTCATCATCTATCAAGCACTCACCGTATCGGCCGGAGAACTGCGGAAAACAAGTGGAGAATGCCCAACACTTGTGGACCTGCAGCTGCTGTCTGACATCAGAAAATCCGCGGCCCTCCCACCTGCCATTCTCGAGCAACTGTAGCAGGGGAACAGAGTGGTCTGTGGCGTTCGGCACCGACATCATATCCGAGCGGTGGAGGACGAACCAAGCCATCAGATAAGCGTACGGAAGCTCCACCTTAAGAGTGGGAATCTGACCTGGCAAATCGGTCTCCTTCCGTGTGAAGGCACTGGAAAGCTGTCGAAGTCCTCGGTGAATGTCAGCTACCATCACCGGAAGAAGTGAAAGCTCTTTCTTATAAGCAAGCTGAACGGCCGGGTAGAGCACCTCTAAAGGCAATGCATCACCAGACTGATATGGAACCACACACTTCTTCAACCAAATAGCGAGATAACCGGTAAGAAGAGTCATCGGCCGAATCGGAGTGGTCGCATGCCATAAGAAGGATCTGAATATGGTCTTCGCAGGGAAGCCACCCTCAGGACTGCTAGTGGTGTAGGAGTGAGCATCAATCTTCTTCAACAAACTGTTCACCTCTGAGGGAGTAAGTGGGGCCAACTCACAAATAACCTCGCCAGAACTGTTCTCTAGGTTCTTGAATAAATAGTTCGCAAACTGCTTCAGACTCACGGAGGCCTTGGTCCTTTTCGCTAAAGGCTCAGACTGTGCCAAAGCAACGTGATAATGACAAGTGAGATCCCATAGAGTCTCATAGCGATCAGGCATGCGATCCTTCAACTGGTCCAATTCACGATTAGAGGGAAAGTACTCCTGGTATAACATCTGTCCCATAGGCAAGCCAGAAATCCGGTGCATCTCGTGAAGAGCCAAGCCCAACTCCCCCTGCCGGGTCAGAAAAGTGTTCGAGTCTGGATTATATAGCTCGAACAAAGCACAAAAATGTCTCAAACTGACAGGCAAGCCATACATGGTGGCACGAACGGCTGCATACAAACCTCAAGCGTGCAACTCCTCGCCCCATCGGCTCAAGACGTATGTCGTCATGCGACTCCACCAAGACTTGTCCGAAGAGTGGACCCAACCATAAATCCTGTGACGAGTCGCAGGCATCTCCCGTCCTAGGGCAGCGAGGCGATTCCTTAAGGTCAAAGCAGTAGCGAGAAGCTCGTTACGTGGTGGTGCATCTAGTCCCAACACTCCGGGATGTAATCCGGTGATGTGACTCCTGCTCGAGCCAGGAGCTGCCTGATGGGTGATATAGCCGCAATGGACGCTCTCATGATCCTCCGTCAAGTGCCACGACATCTCCCGTGTCACAGCCTGACGCCTGAACTCAGTCAATGAGCGATGCCGAGGAATCTCCGGCAAGTAGATGAAGCCACTGCCGGTTTTGTGGAGCCACTGCTCAGCGTCAATGAATACGGCTTCCGGGTCATCGACGGAATCACCAAATAGGAAGTCGCTCTTCCGAAGAGGCTGAGTAGAGCTGGCATCCTTCACAAAAGGCGCATCTGTGATCAGCTGACGAATGGCTCGATGACTACCTTCCCCCACCACCTGGGCAACCTCAGTCGACGTGCCCGGAGCAAACTGAGGAGTAGCTGGAATAGGAGAAGGATCGTCGGAGATCGAGTAATACTCGCCACGACGCCCACAGACTGCGTGGGACGAGAATGATCCAGAAGGGTATCCCACTGCAAAGTGAATAGTTAAACACTGGTTAGTCCCGATTATAAAAGGAAATTGAACTCATCTTACAAATAGTTAAGATAGAGTCATTGCCTTATAAAGGGTGAGACGATTTGGCCACATTGTGCAATTACAACACAGGGTATGTCAACAACATATCCCTGCCTTATAAAGCGCAATGTAGCGTCAAATCGCCCCCTTTAATTTTGAGATATGGTTTTGACCAAGCAAAACATATCTTTGAAGCGTCGATCCTCATCAACGAGAATCAAGGCTCTTCCCGATTGCCTCGCCAAGGAGAACAACGTGGGGTAAAAATGGACCAATTTACAAATTTTCAAGAAAAGAGGGGTTAATTTGCAAAATTCCCAAACATGCCGAAAGCGTCGATCCTCACCAACGAGAATCAAGGCTCTTCCCGATTGCCTCGCCAAGGAGAACAACGTGGGGTAAAAAAGGACCAATTTGTAAATTTACAAGAAAATAGGGACTAATTTGTAAATTTCCAAATACTGCCAAAAATAGCTCACCAGCATAGGAGGGAGGCGCGCCATCAGCCGACATAGCAGGGGAACGACCTCTCGAAGCACGCGACATGACAAGCTGCAAAATAAGTTAAAATAGGTCAGATCTAGAAAAAAGATCACTTTTTTATCAGATCTACCCCCTGAAAGAGAAGCTCGAGGCGTCAAATCACACCCTCAACCCTCACATATGATCCCACAAATGCATAAATTAAATTGAGCATGAAAAAAATCAAAATTGTGGAGGATTTACCTGAAGAAAGGCTCGGGATCCAACGATGATGAGACCTTTTAGGAAACTTTCACCACGTGCTCGAGGGATCTGAGAGGAGTTCTAAAAAATGGTTTTTCGAGGGATTTTTCAGTTCAAGATCCAAAGGAACCCTAGATCTAGGACAACTATCCAGGTTTGAGGGAGAACGGATGCTCGAGGGAAGAGAAAAATCCAAAAGGATGGGGAAAGGTGGCCGGCCCTAGAGAGGAGAAGGAAAAAGAGAAAAAGAAAGAAAATAGACCCCTATTTATAAGGTGAACCAAGTTGAACCGGACCGGACCAAGTTGAACCGAACCGAACCAGTCCAAATCAGTCCAAATAGGGTTGAATCAAGCGTCGAAACGACTTCAAAACAACTGAGGGTCCCATCCTTGGTTTATTCCTGTCTCTCCCGCGCATTCGGAAGAAACGGAAGAAAATTTTTTGAGCCAAATTACTACCTTTTTGGCTCATTTTCAAGCCGGTTCAACTCATTTTGAACACGGAAATACTCCAATGAGGTATACGAGTATAAACTATTCCCTATTTTTATTGAGAAGTTCCTGGAGAATATTTTTCTAAAAATATTCTTAAGGATAACTCAATAACACGACGCCGGACAACGCGTCGCAAATGAAGACTCAACGCCGACAATCGAACGAAAGTTGCACATTGAACTAACCGACAAAAGCTAAAAATTGGAAAATCAGGAATCGACTTCAAGTTCAAATTCCGACGACGGTCAGACAATAAATGCAGCACCGGAGTCCTTACAAGCATTCGACAAAGCACCGAATAGCCTGAAGGAGCGAAGGAATACAGAACGAAAGTCGTTCCAGGTCCCCTTACACCGACAAAGGGTAGGGACAATCATATCCAAAATATTCCAGACTCCTCTATAAAAGAATGAGGCTGGAACATTTTGGAGGGGGTATCTGTAGGCGTGTAAAATTACCTATAGGCCCCTTAGCTTAGCTCGGCACGGTGATTCGACAAATCAA
>BQKN01061889.1:1591-18729 GCA_022839385.1 Asparagus kiusianus
CTCTCTTATTTACTTTGTTTGCATCTATTTACTGTGGATTGCTTGTTGTATGTTTTAAATTGCATATTAGAGCCGTTTGACCCTAATCACCCCCCCTCTAGGGTCCAACACTCATAAGGTATTTTAGTAACTGTTTTACTTGGTACTCTATTCAGAATGTAAGTTGTTGTCTTTAGCGCTTCTCCCCAGAGTAACTCTGGTAAAGAAGAATGAGCAATCATACTTCTTATAATATCCTTAAGAGTCATATTTCGTCTTTTAGCTACACCATTCATGCTAGGTGAACCCGGCATGGTATACTATGAGACGATACAACATTCCTCTTGGTATCTTGCAAATGATCCTGAACATTGTTCATCTAAACCATCATATCTACCGTAGTACTCACCACCATGATCAGATCTAACAGTTTTAATTCTTTTGTTGAGTTGATTCTCAACTTCAGCTTTATAGGCTTTGAACATGTCCAGAGACTCAGATTTTTCATGAATGAGATATAGATACCCATAATATGAGTAATCGTCTATGAATGATATAAAATATTGCTGATCATTCTAAGATGTCGTAGGGAATGACCTACAAATATCTGTATGTATTAATTCTAAGACTTCCAAAGATCTGTTGGCACCTAATCTCTTAACTTTGGTCTGTTTTCCCTTGATACATTCAATACATACGTCGAAGTCTGAAAAATTAAGAGAATCCAAAGTGCCATCAGACATAAGACGCTTAACTCTTCCTTTTGAGATATGACCCAAGCGCTTATGCCATAATGTCACTGAAGTTTCTTTATTTAATTTACGCTTAGTACCACGTGATTCCATATACAAGGATTCATTATAAGATAAACTGAATTAATATAGGTTGTTATAAGTACTCAAGTAACCGATCCCCACAACATTTGAATTAAAAGATAAACTGAATTGATTATTTCTAAATGAACAATGATAACCTGATTTGTCTAATACAGAAACAAAAATCAAATTTCGTCTAAAAGACGGTACTACAAAAGTATCTTTTAAGTCCAAATATGAATCAGTTCCTAATAGCAACCTAAAGTACCCAATTGCTTCAACGCCTACCGATTGTCCATTGCCCATAAAGATATGTCTTTTAATATTACTTGACTTTCGGTAGCTCAGGCAGTCCTGCATAGAAACACTTATGTGAGTAATAGGATCAGAGTCTAACCACCAAGTATTTCTAGGTACTGAAGCTAAATTAATCTCAGAATAGACCAAAGTAAGGAACGTACCCTTCTTAGCACGCCAGGCGTGATATTTGGTATAGTCATTTACGTGTCCAAACTTGTTGCAGAAGAAACAACCCTAATCATTCTTATGTTGTTTCTTCTGAACAAGACCCTTAGCAGCTTCATTATCATTCTTTCTTTTCTTACCCTTATCCTTAGAGGCATAAGTCAGATGAGTATTTTCTGTCTTATCTTATTTCAACATGTCTTCTTGTTGCACACAATATAAAATGAGCTTATTTAGAGTCAATTTCTCATTTTGACAGTTATAACTGACCTTAAGCTAATTGAATTATGCAGGAAGAGACAGGAGAACCAGATGCATCAGTAACTCATCACAAAGATCTAGTTTAAGTGTATTAAGTTTTGAATCAATATGAGACATTTTCATAATGTACTCCCAGATGTTTCCCTTGCATTTTATACTTTATCAAAATTAAGCGAGCTAAAAACGTGCTTGTTTCTACCTTATCATTTTTCACAAAATGTTTCTCAATTTCGGCAAGGAAATCTTTAGCCTTAGTAATCCTTTCGGATTCTATGCCCTTGAAAGCTTCCGAAACACCATGCTTAATGATCATAAGACCCATGTGATTTGAATGCTCTTATTTCTCATACTCCTTCTTGACATCAGGAGTGCTATCCGCATTGAGAAGTTGGGGTTGTTCAGTTTTTAATGCAAGGTCTAGATCTATACAGCCAAGAATAATTAATATGTTTTCTTTCCAAACCTTAAAATTTCTCCCATTGAGCATGAGAGTTGAGTTGATATTAGTAGAAATTATTACAGCAGACGCATTAGCTGAAATAAACAAAAGATACTCACATTATTAACTGTAATTAGTAATCAATAAAATTTAAATAATGACAAATCTCATCGCAAGATATCTGGCACAATATTAATATCAAGTTTTTAGACAGTAATATTAATTTATAAGTGATACCTTATTGCAATGATCAAACACTAATAATAACTCATATTAAATAATGAAACTATCTTTGGATCGATTCATTATTCATATGTAAACCTTATAATTATCACACGTTTATCACCACAGATGTATATGCAATGTAAATAAATATTAACCTTCCTTTAGGCCGATTAAATATTTACACGAAAACATACACACAACCATCTAATATCCCTTATGAACAATCTACACAAGAGATATTACTTTGGTAACATCTTGTTTTAATTAATCATTTGGAATGAGAGACAAACTTAATATCTTAGTGTCATATTATTTGAATTAAATAATTGATTAACTACCAAATTTAATTTAAATTAAACAAATTTAACTTAAATTAACTAAATTTCCAAAAACTTAGTTAGGGCATCATGACTTAATTAATTAAATTAAGCATACAAAAGAATGGGCCCATAACTTAATAAGGCCCACAAATAATGTTTTAATTGATATATTCAATTAAACCATTCTTAGATACTTGTAGGCCCATAACTAAAGGACTTTAAGTGGGCTTGTGCCCTAGTTCAACCAACAAAAACCCCAAATCCAGCATGAAGTTAGCCTTTAGTTTCTTTTAGCCGATGAAAACACAGAGATCTCAGACTCGCCTTCCAGAAACAAAAGTCAAAGCTTTGCTTGAATTGGGGTTCGTGCTCACCTTCAAAATCAAGACTCAACATCGAAGTTCGCCTAAGAACGAGTACGAGGCTCGTCTGAACTTCTCAAATGAGCCGACGAAGTTCAAGGTCGTCGAGGTTGAGCGTCGTCCTTGCCAGAAGTCAAGCTTCGAAATGCTTTCCTGAATTGAACACAAGGTTCGATTGATGTGAACTAAAGTTCAACTGAATTGAAACCAAATTGAAGCACGTAGAGCTCGCTTGAGGCTTAATTTTGAAGTTTGCATGAGATCTAAACGTCGAGCTTTCCTACAACAAGCATCGACTATGCCTGAGTCGAGCCGAAACTCACTTGAGTTGAACCCGAGGTCCGCCTGATCCGAACATGAGGTTCGACTGAAATTCAAACACGAGGTTCGACTGAAGTTTGAACACGAGGTTCATCTGGAGCAAATTGAAGTTCACTAAAATCAAACCGAAGTTTGTTAGAAGCCTTCAACAAAGCTGAATCGAACACGAGGTTCATCAGAAGCAAATCGAAGTTCGCTGAATCGAACTGAAGTTCACTTGAAGTTCGAACCTCGAACAACCCAAAGTTTGCCTGAGAACATGTGAGTCCTTGTAGGCTATGAAAACTATTTTAACTACAGAAAGAGTCTGAATTCTGCCTGCATGTTTAAACTCACCTGCACGAGTTAAATCTACTCAAAAAAGTTGAGTTCGCCAGCATGAAAGAAGATCGCCCGCATGCTTGACTCACCGACACGAGTGTAGGCGTTAAAAATTGCCTATAGGTCTCCATTAACAACTTGAAGCTAAGAGAAGACGATGAACATCACTATCAAAGTTACAGAAGCTTGATTGACGTCGACAAACGCTTGAAGTGAATCGATGGACTATGTGAAGCAACAGAGTTTCAGAATAACAGGAACGAAAGTTGATCGGGAGCCCCGCGTCGTTTACGAAAGGCAGAACACCCCTCATGTCTTATTTATTCCACATATGACTCAATCATGAGAACTTGTAGATCTTCTCGACGGATTTCCAATACATCTTGGATCAGGTCATTTGGAGATCATATGAGAAAGATAAAGTCAAAATACCAAAGATAGTACAAACTCCAAGACAGTGTTGGTATCTCGGACAAGAATGATAATTTTGGCCCTGATCCGATTCAAAGATGAAGAAACTCAAAACATGAAAGTTGTAAATATCTTTATAAATTTTCCAATGTATCTTGGATCAAATCATTTGGAGGTCCTATGAGAAAGTTATAACCAAAATACCCAAGATACTCACAAGTGTCTCGGCCATGGCCGAGACACTCACAAGTGTCTCGAAACTTGTGGAACTGTTTTGACCATAATTAGCTTCTAATCTGAAGAATCTTAAAAGCTAAAAGTTATAGATCTCTTTGTTATCTTTTAAATGCATCTTGGATCAGGTCATTTGGAGGTCATATGAGAAAGTTATGACCAAAATACCCGAGACACTCACAAGTGTCTCGGCTATGGCCGAGACACTCACAAGTGTCTTGGACTTGGTGGAGCTGTTTTGACCATGATTAGCTTTGAATCTGAAGAACCTTAAAAGATAAAAGTTATAGATATCTTTGTTATATTTTCAATGCATCTTGAATCAGGTCATTTGGATGTCATATGAGGAAGTTATGACCAAAATACCCAAGATACTCACAAGTGTCTCGGCCATGGCCGAGACACTTGTGACACTCACAAGTGTCTCAGACTTTGTGGAGCTGTTTTGACCATAATTCGATTCGAATCTGAAGAATCTTAAAAGGTAAAAGTTGTAGATATCTTTGTTATATTTCCAACACAACTTGAATCACCTCATTTGGAGGTCGGATGAAAGAATTAGAGCCAAAATAAGGGTACAAACTGTCTCGCGCATGTACGAGACACCCCGAACTGACTCGCACTCGGGACGTATGTTTGACGGTTTTTGATCAGTTTTAATGGTTCTAGAGCCTCCCTAACTACCTTTGGATTATCTTTAAATGTGATAAAGTGGTTATAACTGAGGATAGGTGTGAATCGGCCGTTGTTATCCAAAAAAACGACTTCCGAAGCCTATAAATACAGCTCTAGGGCCTTTATTTTTAGGGATCTAGAATTCTCGAGTACTGGCGAAGCCCTGCCGGATTGAGGACTGAAGAGCCACGAATTTCAGAGAGGAGGAGGAGACTTCAGCAGATTCTTCGTCATAAAGAAGAGGAGTTCGTTAGATCTACAGCCCGGTTCGTCCCTTAAGATTACCCCGTTGCGGTGATATTAAGAAGAGTAATTATCTCGCTGTTGCCGAGATAAGTGCTTCGGTTTTTCGAGGAGGAGAGATCGGATCGAGCTCGTCGACATAAAGAAGAGAAGCTCGTCAGATCTACAGTTCCCCGGGTCCGTTCCTTAAGATTATCCCGTTGTGATAATCTTAAGAAGAGCAATTATCTTGCCGTTGCCGAGATAAACGCTACGATTTCTCGATTCCTTCGCGAATCAACGAAGCTCTACCTGATTTTTCAGCAATCAGATCTGATCGACGGTGGTCCACGGATATCAACATCCCCATCACAGGCCAAGATCCCACGCAAGCAGAAGACCGATAAACGATCTCTGTGCTGTTTGGAGAGAATTATACTTTTGTTTTGTTTTCATTGTGTAAAGGTCTTATAAAAAGACTAATTTTTGTTTTCGTTGTAAACGTCTGAAGTTTGTAATGAATCCCGCAATGAAACAATCAATTTTCTCCGCAAACAACGAGTCAAGACCATACAATTGTTGAGAACGCCTGCATGACTAGGCAATCTGCTAGGCAATCAAAAACTCGCCAGCACACTCGACTCGCCTACACGAGTCAAGTCTACCCAAGAGCTGAACCCGCCTGTATGACCAGACGATCGACAAGCTCGCCAAGCTCGCTCAAGTACTAGGCGGCCGTAATTTCACGTACAGGGATGGGCCTTTCTATTCCCTGAAACATGAAGGGAAGGAGCATAGTACTCCAAGCCATCAAGTAGCCGCTCACAGTACAAGTGACCAGTCAAATCCGCGCAGTCGCCTAACTCGCCTGCATGCTTGACTCGCCTGCACGAGTCAAGTTCATTTAATCCCCAAGTGTGTATGCATCACCAAACGATCAGAGGCTCGCTTACATACTTGACTCGCCTGCTTGAGTCAAGTTTATCCAAGTAACTAAGATTCGCCTGCATGTTCAAGCGGCCAGCATGGCGATCAACAAACTCACAAAACTCAACAGAGTACTTGGCTGCTATGCTGTCGCGTACAGGGATGTGCCTTTCCATTTCTCATGACGTGAGGGGAGGAGTACAGTGCTCCGAGCCCATCAAGCAGCCGCTCACAGTACAAGTGAGAGGCTGGCATCTCTCAATAAGACATGGTCACATCCCATGACTCAAGGAGGACAACCACACCGCCTCTCTCCTATAAAAGAACCACTCCCGACCACAGAAAATAGGTTCGTGTTTTCACAGTTTATGGATTAATTCAGTTAGTTAACCGTACCACCAGCTCTCGGCCCTCGATCGAGTTAAGGACCTGCTCTCTGTATTGTTCTTGCAATGTAGCATCTCCTTCTAGCTTTCGACCTCGACCGCCATTGAGCTCGGATACTCAAACTCGACCAACACAAGCTTCTACTGTGCACTGAAGCTCACCTGCAACCTCAATCGAATCGTCCAAGGGAAGCAAACTCGATGCGAGAACTGAGCAAGGCGTCCTATCGTTACCATAGTCCCCACGTTAAACAAGGAGGGTCTTCCCTCCGCTTCTGTCGTAATTTTGATTCATTAGTTTATAATAAGCTATTCTTAGTAATACAAATGAGATTCCTGTTTTAAGAAATCAAATTTTACACATACAGAAGATGACAACCATAGTGGGAGAAACCGTTTCTTTAATTGAAATGGAGGTAACGCAGTTCGACGAGGTTGCTGTTGGGACAACCGTGGAGTCCCTCGAAATCGAGTTCGACCAAACCAAGTATGAAGAGTACTTGTCTTCTTCCTCCTCTGGTGGTAATACGTCCCGCAAACATCACAAAATCGTGCGTAGGAGCCGACCCTATGTGGTCGAGGCCTCTGCGCCTGAGGGCTCCATCCGAGTCATGGCAGGGGAACCTATTCCCCCCAAATCAACCAAGGCCGAGCTGAAGGCCAAAAACGTAGGGTGAAAGACTACAAAATAGGTCACCAAACGACCCTCACAGGCCCCCGCTCGGGAAGAGACGGTGGTTCACCTTGGCACAGACCACATCGTCGCGGTCCGCACAGATGCTCCTCTCTCTAGAAGAGTCCGCCAGTGTCAATGACAGGCCCTCGCCCAGCAAGAGGCCCAAACTTTCATCTCATATGACGGCCTAAATTATTATTTGGGTCTAAAAAATGAAAAACAGAGGAGCAGCCCTCCTAACGCTGATGGGCTCACCAAATCAGGCGAACTTCGCTCTGATCGTATTATCCCCCATTTTGGGGGGTCCGGTATTTCTAACAAGCTGGGCCACCCAGGTGAACTGATCAAAACGGACAAGCCCGCCAACTCAGATGGACTTTGTTTCTAAGGTCAAATCCCTGATGCAAACGGACTATCCAGATCAGGCGAGCCTGCCCGAGCAGGTGAGCCCTTAGAATCAGGCGAGCCTCATCGAATCCCCTCGATGGCTAAGCGTCACGAGTGAACGAGCCTTAACAACAAAGGAAAAATAATAGGTGAAACCTCCTAAACTCACCTGCATGAACGGAAGGCCGAAGTTCGCCAACAGACAGGAACTCGCCCGAGCGCGATGACCCGCTTGTCGAGGCGAACTCGCCTAACTCTGACGCTTAACCATTACATCCAGCATATACAAGAGGGTTCATCTAAACCTCTCTCATGTAATCGCTTGGTTGGTCCCTCTAGCGCTAGGGGTTATCACCAACCACCCGCAGAAGATCTCCGGGGTTACCTGACGCGCAAACACACCATACATGAGACGGATCCTCAGTGTTACCGTGAAAGGCTTATCCAAGCGGTGCTCGCCGACTACCAGTGTGTAGCAACGAGAACTTTGGTGTTCGAAAGGCTTGCTCAACAACCTCCTGAACCGAGATCTTCTTGTTGAAGGCGTAGTCACCAAAGAAGGCGCGCCGTCGATGATTTAGAGCTCTCGTCTGTTACGATCAACATGATGGGGAAAGGTAAAACTGTACTTCCAGATTCTTTGGACTTGGACTCTTTCCTGGGACCCGATCACCCTCTAGTTCAACACGAGCATGATGGTATATTCTTGCACATCCGCAATCGTACGGGAGTAAACATCCCGCTTGATTATGCTCTCTTAGCACCCCCTTCCGGTGGTGTAGAGGAAGTTTGTTCAACGGCAGCCATGTCCCAGATCTCACACTCGAGCCATCGCGAGTTAGCAAGGGTGCACATAGCTGAGACCTCGAATGATCAAACGATTGCCAAAAAGTTTGAAGAACATCAGGTCACCATCGAGTCCATAAGAGACATGTTGGAGCAACTTCTGAACAAAAAGAAAAAAAAGAAAAGAGCCACGCGTACCCCTCGAAGGCCGGCAGGAAACAAGTAGTGGGAACCCACTCCTAACCAGACAACCGAACCGGAAGATAATACAGATCTGCATTTGGATCACTCTTCCAAGACATCGTTAGGGACGTCACGCACCGGGGGTACTACCCGAGACAAAAGGTTCGATGAGTTTCAAAACCACCTCAATACCTTGAAGCTCCAATAAAACATGAACAAACTAGGGGTGGTCAGACCATACCCTATCGAGTGGGGCACAGTCCCTTACCCGGCAAAGTTCTATCCTATCAGTTTGGTACAGTTTGATGGCAAGGGCTCCCCCTCATAGCACATCTACTACTTTATGGCTCAAATCGGATTCCTCACCGGGAACGACGCTATCCTCACCCGGCTGTTCATCGGCACCCTCAAAGGGGTAGCTTTTGAATGGTTTCGCAAGTTGGAACCAAGCTCTGTCACGTCATGGGCCAACGCGAAAAGGCTTTTCCTATCTCGTTTCTTCGATGATGATACAGAGGTGTCAATGACCACCCTCCTTGCTGAAAAAGCAAAGAAAGTCGGAGTCAGTCAACGACTTCATGAAGAGGTTCAGAAATCGATCGGTTCATTACCGAGAACAAGTCTCCGAAGCCACACTGATTGAGATGTGCCGTAATAATCTTTCAATCCATATTCTGTCTAAGGTTGGTGCGGTAGAAATCCGAACCTAGAAAGAACTCATTCGCCAGGGTGAGCAGGTTGAGAATATGATTAAGAGGCTCGAGGCCGAGGAGCCTCACCCCAAAAAGGGAGCTGCAGAACCGAGGGCACCTAAGAATCCCCCTCGATCGAGAGGAAATGAGATCATGGCCGTTGACTCCGCTCCGGCACCCAAACTAGCCCAAAAGCCAAAACCTAGGCCATTTGAACAACGTCCCCTGAGGCAATACGACTTCAGGGAAGACCAAGTGGTAGCAACCCTCGACACGCTCCTCAAAAGCAATAGGATTAAGCTACCAGGGATTTCGTTTGTATTGATAAGAATAGCTTCTGTATGTGTAAAATTTGATTTTCTGAAATAGGGATCTTGTTTGTATTGATAAGAATAGCTTATTACAAACTAATGAATCAAAAGTAGGACAGAAGCGGAGGAAAGACCCTCCTTGTTTAACGTGGAGACTATTGTAGTGATAGGACGTCTCGCTCAATTCTCGCACTGAGTTTGCTTCCCTTGAACAATTCGATCGAGGTTACAGGTGAGCTTTAGTGCATAGTAGGAGCTCGTATTAGTCGAGTTCGAGTATCCGATCTCAATAGCCGTCAAGGTTAAAAGCTGGAAGGAGATGTTACAGTGCAAGAACGATACAGAGAGCAGGTCCTTAACTCGATCGAGGGCCGAGAGCTGGTGGTCCGGTTAACTGACTGAATTAATCCATAAACTGTGAAAATGCGAACCTCTTTTCTATGGTCAGGAGAGGTTCTTTTATAGAAGAGAGGCGGCGTGGTTGCCCTCCTTGAGTCATGGGATGTGACCATTTCTTGTTGAGAGATGTAATGCCTCTCACTTGTACTGTGAACGGCTGCTTGATGGGCTCGGAGCACTGTACTCCTCCCCTCACGTTGTGGGAAATGGGAAGGCCTATCCCTGTATGCGACATCGTAGCAGCCAAGTACTCTATTGAGTTTTGCGAGTTTGTTGATCGCCAGGCTAGCCGGTTGAACGTGCAGGCGAATCTTTGTGACTTGGGCGAACTTGACTCGTGCAGGCGAGTCAAGTATGCAAGCGAGCCTCTGATCGTTTGGTGATGCAGACGCACTTGGGGATTAAATGAACTTGACTCGTGCAGGCGAGTCAAGCATGCAGGCGAGTTAGGCGACTGCGCGGATTTGACTGGTCACTTGTACTGTACTCCTTCCCTTTATGTTTCGGGGAATGGGAAGGCCCATCCCTGTACATGATATTACGGCCGCCTAGTACTTGAGCGAGCTTGGTGAGCTCGTCAATCGTCTGGTCGTACAGGCAGGTTCAGCTTTTGGGTAGACTTGACTCGTGCATGCGAGTCGAGTGTGCTGGCGAGTTTCTGATTGCCTGGCGTATTTCCTGGTCATGCAGGAAAGCTCAACAATTGCGTGGTCTTGACTCGTGCCGACGAGTCAAGCACGCGGGCGATCTTCTTTCATGCTGGCGAACTCAACTTTTTTGAGTAGATTTAACTCGTGCAGGTGAGTTTAAACTAGCAGGCGGAATTCAGACTCTTTCTGTAGTTAAAGCAGTTTTCACAGCCTACAGTCCTCAAGCCCTAATTTTTCATCCACCCCTTAGGGTTTAGATCTGAAACGCAGCCGCCACTTGGGTTGTAGCCAACGAACACCCCTTAGGGTTTTGTTCTGAAAATTGGCGTCACTGCCACTATCTTCATTTGACAATAGGGCCGCCGTGATACATCTTCGGCGAGGAATTGGTGAACGATGACGAACCAAAAAAACAAAAAACTATTTTTCTGTCGATTTTGAACTCAATCCAGACCCGAAACTTGATATGTTGAACACGCTTTGATCTAAATCTGACTCCATTTCAGATCCAAGCATCCAAAAAAAGAATCAAACCAATAAGAAATGAACTTTACAGTTCATTAGTGCAACATATCCAAAAAAGAAAAAAAAGCTAAGCAAAAAAGGAAACTTTTACTGTTCATCCGTGAAGAGTTCTCAATAATCCACAAATTAAGATCAAAACCCCAATTTTAAATCTTAAACCCCTAAGAAATAATTACGGTGTCCATGATACCACTTGTTGTACTTAAACGTGATTAAATCATAGAGATTAAACACCAATAAGAGCAAAAGCTATACCTGAATCCATTGCTTGGATCTGAAGTAGGGTTTTAATGATCTTCTAATCTTAGGGTTTCTTCTTATGTATCTCTTTTAATGGGGATAAGAGAATAGAGAATGTGTTAACCCTAGATTAGGGACCATAAGCTCATATTTATAGGTGTTGTACTTTTATAATTTAGCCCCTCGTCAAATTATAATTACAACATGTTATCTGCATATTTAGCCCATGATTTATTTAAATACACATTGACCCAATTACCTGATTGATCACTTTATGTGGGTCAACTATTAAGATAGCAACACACATTGAAATAACATATGTACCCACAAATAGATTTAATTAGATTTAAATCCAACATGTACAAGATAGCATGCTCATTTAACTTCCAATATATATATGCTAAATTAGCATCGCCATGTTGACGATTCTTTGATTCCAAGTTATCTCTAATCTCCAATTAGCGTTCTGATATTGATCACTTCCTACGTGCATTTCATCAAATTGGCGCAAGAGAAGTATTTATCACATGTAGAAGGCACGGAAGCTTACATAGCCATCATCATCTAGGATTGGTTAGTTAACTGTCGTTCTTAAGCGAGGTGAATTATTTAAAATGTTTGCTCTGAGGTCATTTTACATGTATGTCCTTTAAGAAACCTTATGTCAATTAAGTTGATATAATTAGTTTTTGTACCTATAGAAGGTATATGTCATGCAATTGTTTTCCCTAATTTTCATTTGTTATCGAGTATTTGATTTTTAATAATATCTCATCAAAGTATGCATTGCTTTCTGACCTTTTTTTCCATTTTTTTAGTTGACTTATTGTCTTTTTTTGATCAATTGTAGGTTGAAGTTTCCTAGATCCTAACAAAACTCAATTTAACTCCTGTCCCTCTTTAATCTCTTCTCAAGCCTATTGTTCTTCTTTATTATCACATTGTTTTCCGTTATTTGCATTTGTAAATGTGTAATTAAATTGATTCATATTGCTGATTGAATTTGCTAATCCATCCAGGAAGTGGCTGTAGCCATCCTCAATGTTTGATTTGCTTGCTACTTATATGTAATAAATAATTAGCAAGAGAATTAACAAAACACTTAAATTAAGGAATTATGGCTAATTAAAATAAACATACTCCTATGATACATTGATGAAGTACCACATAAATAAACATGCTAGATGCCCATGTGAACTCGTAGATTTATGGAGCGTTATCATGAGCAAATTTGTACCATGCACAAAATATATATGTCAGAATCTTACCTTCTTATGTATCCTACTCTATTTCATGATTTCATTGTGCAGCTTATTCAAACAGGTTATATATGTTTATGATTATGAGACATTTGAAAGATATCCAAACACTTTTTAATAAGGTATTCAGATTGAAAAAGGTCAAGTGTCTTATTCTTCAGTTACCTATCTCCACTTTTTTTGCTGAAATTATTGAATGCACTCTATCTCTGTGAAATGATCACTTTATGCAATATTTGACTTTTAAATCATTTGACCCACATAAAGTGATCAATCAGGTAATTGGGTGAAATGCACGTAGGAAGTGATCACTTTATGCTACTTTATGTGGGTCAACTATTAAGATAGCAACACACATTGAAATAACATATGTACCCACAAATAGATTTAATTAGATTTAAATCCAACATGTACAAGATAGCATGCTCATTTAACTTCCAATATATATATGCTAAATTAGCATCGCCATGTTGACGATTCTTTGATTCCAAGTTATCTCTAATCTCCAATCTGCATATTTATAATGTGCTTTGAATTTATTGTTTGATGATTTATTATCTTCCTTCTATATAATCATCGTTAGTACTTGTGGAGAATTTAATCTGCAGTTATCTGATGGAATAAGTTTGCATGACAATGACACTTCAATCCAGATTTTATTATAAAATAGAAAATAAAGTAGCATCTTTTTAAGGAATGATCGTGTCGTCTCGACTTATTTTTATGAATGTTTAAAACTGTGAGTATGCTTAACTTAAAGAGCTGATTGCAATGAGATAAATCACATATTAAAGATATTTAACTCCTTAGCTCTCACGACTAAAAAATTCAATAAATATTTTTCATGTACGCGGGAGTGTTTGTTAAAATAAAAATAATATAAGAAGATCATATACTAGCATCAAGAGACTGACCTTGGGGCAACGAGGATTTCTTTTATTTACATTTATTGGTTTATTGCTTTTATGGAGATATTAGACATAACCAAGCCTAAAACTTCCCTATTATCTATTCTAAGCTATTTTGGAATTAGTCCCTCAAATCATTGAATTTGATCCCATAATTCTCATAATTCTCATAAGTTTAAACTATGATCTCTAATTGCTTGATAATTTTCTTCTGAACTTTGAGTAAAATTTGGGATTGTTGAGGAAAGAAGAAGAAAATGGCAGAAAAGTTATGTATTTCTAATTTAAAAATATAGTTTCTTCAATTAAGTTTTCATGGGAAATTAAATCTGTCAATACATCTAGATGCAGGGGGGAGGGGGGGGGGGGGGGGTGCTTGGTTCAATAGTGAGCAAGAATAGGATTAGGAAAAGGATGTTTTCCTAATCTATAAAAAATTGAAGGATAATTTTTTGTTGTCATAGAATGTTGTGGAATCCTTTTTTTTACCTTTCTATATTTGTTTTATAACATGAAAAAAATAGAATCCAACTTTATAGAAACCCTCTAATTCCTTTGTTTGGTTGGGAATGATAAATTTTTGGATAAATGGATGACAACACCATAGGTAAACTTACACTCACTAGTGGACAAAATATTATTAAGTAGGAAGTTGGGGTAACCTTACCCATTTACCAAAATTCCAAACCGAAAAAATAATCATGACTCCAATGGCCAGTTCCAAGGCCTTAGAGGCTATAAATATGAATTGAGGGCTCATGGTGCCAGTATATCCCTCATTCTTACAATAATATCAAATTCTCATAGTTTGCAAGTTTCATCTCCTCCATCAATATGATATCAAAAGAATGCCCTAAAATTTTTGAAGTTTAGTGCGATTGCAATCTCCAATCACCCATGAAAGTGTGCAAGAATAGTAAAAATAAGGGAATGTATTATTGGTGGTGTGCAAAATATCCAAATAAATAATATAATTTTTTTGAGTGGGCTCATGAAGTAGAAGAAATAAGCAACCAAGGAAATCAATTTGTCAAAGAAAATATGTTTAGAGATAAATATTTTTTGAAATCAAAGAGGCAGAAGAAAGAATCAAAACTTGTCGAAAAATAATTACTAGTTTGAAAATTTTCTACAATTTTAGTAGTAATATTTTGTATTATTTTAATTATTATAAACCGCATGTCATGTATTTGTACTTACAAAAACTGTTGATATTGTATTGGAAATATTATTGGAATTGAGTAAACTATCATTACAAATCTAGTTGATATTGTATGACTCAGGAATAAGTCATTTTGCAAAATTGAATGCCCAACCTATAACTTACAAGTTTATTGTAGATTGTATTCTAATAATGGATTGCCTCACCTAGACATTGTCAATTCAATGTAGGTTGTATTCTCATCATAGATTACCTCATCTGAACATAATAAATGCTGTAAGTTAGATTGCATTCTCAGTAAAAGACAATCATCATTGCCAAATATCAACTATCGAGCGTCACAAGCTACATGAACCGAAACCAACAAAATCAAACAATGAGCATCACAAGCTCCATCAACCGAAATGACAATAATTTACAAGGAGCATCACAAGCTACATCCACCAAGCCAACAAAACCAAATAAGGAGCATCACAAGCTCCCTCCACCAAACCAACCAAAACCAATAAAACCAAATATGTCCATCACAAGCTCCATGAACAATGAGCACAAGCTTTATCCACCAAATCAACCGAAAGCAACAAAGCCAAACAAGAAGCATTACAAGATTCATGTACGGAAACCAACAAAGCCAAACAAAGAGCATCACAAGCTCCAATTGATAGCAACAAAACCAAACCAAAGGGGCATTACAAGCTCCATGAACCAAAACCAACAAAGCCAAACAAAGAGCATCACAAGCTCCAACCGATAGCAACAAAACCAAAACAAATGAGCATCACAAGCTCCATGAACCGAAACCAACAAAGCCAAACAAAGAGCATCACAAGCTCCAATCGACAGCAACAAAACCAAGCCAAAGGAGCATCACAAACTCTATCCACCAAATTAACCGAAAATAACAAAGCCAAACAAGGAGCATCACAAGTATCCACCAAATCAACCAAAAGCAACAAAGCATTGGAAGGAGCATCATAAGCTCCATCCACCCAAGCATATAAAAAGAAACAAAGAAATGCATACCGGAAGATTTTATAAAGTTAAAATTATTAACTCATTGATCATTCCCATCAATATTCACCTGCATCAAAATTTAAAAGTACCAATTCATCAATTACATGCCATCATATCAAATTGTCTTATGCTTACATGCATTCTCAGAATACAAGTTCTTATCATGACCACAGAAGAAACAGTTGTATTAGCACACATCCTCTTTAATTGTTCTTCATCTACATTATCCATATACATCCATTGTAAAATTAGTATACATTAAAAACTTAATTTTTTCACTTATTCAAGACATAACAATCATTAAATTAGTAATTCATATATTGAAATCTTAAAATGAAATTACTAAATATCTACAAATCTAAACATGCATCTCTGATCACATTAGATTTCATAAAGAATTTTAGCGGGAATTTATTTTCATAAACTAGTTAGTTAAGCAATATATTATGGCTATCCACTTGAATATACAAAGTCAACATACTCAGGGGAAAAAATTTAGTATTCTTTTAAAAAAACATAACAATATATTATGTCTGTAATAAAAAATATAGTCTACATTATTGTTAACTTTCATCATGTTAGGGTGTATTAGCAAAATACCCCTAGCAAAAATAGATAAACCTCAAAATTTATAATCGATTATTAGCAAAGGAACAACGAAGCTCTAAATTATCAAAGTTTGACTACCAAATTAACCATGTCAAATAACCATCCATGATCATATATTAATTTTAAAAAAAACTGGGTTATTGATTTATACCTCCAACTGCCAAAGCTCTAAATCAGGGTTGAAAACCGAACCAACTGAAGCAACAAAATTAAAGCTTGGGATTGAAGCTCGAAATCAAAGAACCAAGCTCAAGATAGGAGCTTGGGATCAAGGCTTGAAACCGAAGCTCGAAAACAAAGAACGAAGCTAAAAATCGAAGCGTCGGATAGAAGCTCGAAATCAAAGCTTGCAATTGAAGCTCGAAATCGAAGAACGAATTGAGAAGAGGTGCGAACAGGATTGAGAAAAGGCGAGAGGAGATTAGCGGGAGAAGGCCGAAACTGATCTAGGATTTGTGGTGCGGCGAAATCCGAAAAAGGAAGGAATCGAGAAGGGTAGAGGGTGTTATCAGCTTTTTAACCCAAATCCATCTGATTTGGGTTTCTATAAAACCCCCCTCTTTATCAACTTTATAGATATCCATATCCATAAAAAAATTATGAACCAAACTTAGGAATAGGATACCCTTAGAATTCTACAGTTTTATCCATATCCATAAAAAAATTATGAACCAAACTTAGGAATAGGATACCCTTTGCTTGGAGGTGGGTGAAAGTTAATGTTGTAGCAAGTATTAGCTGAATAATTTCATATGATTTAAAGCCAACGAAGAGCTGCATATGATAGCATAGTCAGACCATTATCGTTTGAAATCTAAGTGGGAAATTATAATGAACTATAAGTAGTATTTTTTATAGACGACATATTTTTTTTATCTTAAATCCTTTGTTGACGATGAGCATATTTTTATTGGTCAAATTCATGATATGCATATTTTCTAAGGCTCTTTAATTGTTCACATCGCGGCCATAAG
>BQKN01061889.1:23729-36068 GCA_022839385.1 Asparagus kiusianus
ACGATGGATCGAATTTGTCGTCAATACTCATTGGTGAAGGATGCATTTTGTCGTCAATGCTAATGTGCCCATCGTAAAAAAATTAACATTAGTGATTGATTATCCTATTGTTAATGAATGGCCCCTGCTCTTGGCTTCAAAACGAACATGTAACCATTTTGATCATTTTAAAATTTATTTTCGTTTATTCTTTATGCTAGCAGATTTGATGACCTTCACTACTCTTGGCTTCATTTACGAATGAAATTGAGCATGCAAACATCATTAATGAATTTGAGAGGAGCTAAATGAGATTTAATCACAAAAAATGGATGAAAATAGTTTGGACAAAGTTCTATTGGAGTTTTTATAAGGTTAATATGAGAAAGAGTCGTCGAAATTGAGATAGAGCGAAGATGATATCTGTTGGATACAAAAAAGAAGTTTTTAATGGTTTTGAGTTTTCACATTTTAACGGGTCAACTAGGTCCAAAACGGATTTGATTTTTATAATTAAAAGTCAAGGAAAACTGGTAATAATAGTTAGATTTAAAGGAATATTTCTTTAAATCTAATCAGTGTTAACCAGGGGACCTAATTGTAAACATTGTGATGATTTGAGGGATGTAATAGAAATTTCGATGATTCGAGTGACTAATTTTGAAATATTAAAGATTTGTTAGTGTTTTTTATATATCCTTAAAACTTTTTATTAGTTTATTTCATTTTCCCCGAACTAAAAGAAAATAATTCTTAACCACTATCTTCTAATTTGTTTTTGCTTTTTAATCCTTTTTATGAGTTAAAGAATTATTTTTAAATTACAAAAAATAATAAATAATAAATTTAAATTTTATTAATCTATTAAATATTTAATTATAGCTACATAATAAATCACATATTCAATACATAGTCTTAAAATTTAGTGCTCTAAATATATCCCCAAATAAAACATCACTCTTCCTCCGTTCTCTTGGTTAACCAGCTTCCCCCCAAAAATTTCCCCCAAATTCTAAAATCCCGCCCTCTCTAAAATCCAGCCCCCTCTAAAATCCCTAACCCCAATCTCTGTTCTCTCCGTTCTCTCCAACAGCCGCCATCAACCTTCGTGCATCCTTCTTCTCCTCCTCCACTCCTCCTCCCTCTCGGCCTCCCATCGTCTTCGTCCCTTCGACTCTCACGTGGCGGTCCTTCAGCTCCTGTACTCGTCGAACTTCGCCAACGTCGTGGTCTCTGTCTCCGACGCCCTCGATCTCCTCAACACCACCGCGACCGTCCCCCCTCCTCATCGGTGATGATCACCCCTTCCTCATCAACGACGACTTGTTGTAGCAAGCATAGGCCAGGTACTTGTGCATTCGTGCCTGGCCGTGGCCACCGCCACCGCGAAGAAGTCCGTGGCTGTGCTCAAGGGAAACTCCCAGGTCGAGGGCGTGGTCAACCTCCTTCAGGGGGATGATGGTTTGTTTCTTCTTGCTGTTCTAGCTCATTCTTTTCGTAAAAGTTTTGATTTTGATCCGTATTTGATTGCGTCTGCCCTGATTGAGGTAGTGTAGCTATCGAATGCTGGGGATTGGGGGTTAAAGATTCATATTTTACGATAGAAGTTCACGAGAAAGGACACGAATAATAGTGTGTGGTCTACTTATCATACACCTTTTTTCGTCCCCTGCTTAGTAACTAATATGACCCTAAAATATCATTTTGTTCATTGTATTAAGATCAGTTTGGGGGTTAGGTTAGCCAAGTAGGAGACAAATAGCATAGCAGTGTCATTAAACTGATATATATGCCACAGTGGGGATATACTAGTAGTGGATGATTTTTTCGGGACACGACATTGATGCGGCAATGCTAGTGAGCAGCAAGAAAAAGTTTTATTGCGGATGAACAAGTTTTGACTCTTCCTTCTTCCATAAATGATCTACGAAATGTCCTGAGTGTATATCTCTGATTCTCAAGTACTTCTCTCTTTTATCAGGTCCAACAACAGTAAAAGTTCGTGTCACTGGACTTACACCAGGACTTCATGGATTCCATCTTGTGAGTTTACTATTCATCCATCTATTATTTGAATCATTTGGGTGTGGCTTACATATCATGTTTATCCGACTTTACAGGAGGACATGAACTCAGCCTCAACACTGGGAATGCAGGGGGAAGATTAGCTTGCGGTGAGCAAATATTTTGTTTTCCCTTTCCCAAGAGCACTGAAATAAACATTATTTTTTGGTTGCCTTTCTCCATCTCTTTCTAACATTACCATTAAAGATGTTATATTTGACCGTAATCCTTTGTAAGTTCGTAGTCTTGCACTAGTTTCCCCAATTTTTATCATTTTTCAGCAAGTTTGAAAATTCCTCATGAAGTCTTATTCATAATCCAATGATTAATTCCTCATGAAGCCTCTTTGGTTTTAAGCTTTCTTCCCACTATTAAACACGAGTTAGGCGGTGCACAAACGACCTGGGATGTCGTTCAGCGACTCATCGATTCTCAACCCTTAAAGGACTTGCTTCCGCAGCCTATATACATGGATATCATGAGGATGGCATTTAATGAGCATGCAGCTATAAGTGATGGAGAGGTATGTATGTCATATTATATATGCAGTTATTATGAATATTTAGAATATATTCTCATATTGATTTACATTCTTTCCAGGCTAGAGGAGGTACTGTAGGAAGCAGCAGTACGATACGACATTTTGATGCAGCCGCTGCCGACGATAGGGATCACGACGATAGGGACCAAGATGACTACGATGAATGAGTACTGAGTTAGACTTTTTTGTTACTTTTATCGACTTTAATGACCTCCGGATTATATATATACGTGAAGTTATACTCTTTTGTTACTTTTGTCGATTTTTTGTTACTTTTGTTACTTTTGTCGATTTTTTGATTGTGTTGAGCATATATAGTGTGTGTGTGTGTGAATCGATGAATGATGAATGTGATTATTATTGGATGTGAATTGATGGATGTGAATACTGTTGGATGTGAATTGATAAATGTGAATACTATTGAATGTGAATTGATGAATGTGAATATTGTTAGATGTGAATCGATGAATGTGAATATTGTTGAATATTTTATGAATATTAGAAGCAACAGGTATATATTCCCAAATGGGGCTCAAAAAGTAGCAATTTTTTTTCTCGAATTACATTCATTAGCGACGAAAAGGTCCGTCGCTAATGAACATCGGCGACGGGGAAATTAGTCGCCAATGTATATTAATTATCGTCGCCAATAAACATTAGCGACAGAGTGCTTTCCATCACCAATAATCATTAGCGATGAGTTCAACCCCGTTGTCAATACACATTAGTGACGGGGTGTTTTCCATCGTCAATGTGTTTTGGCGATGGCTAGATTTTCGTCGCCAATAAACATTAGCGACGAGGTGCATTTTGTCGCCAATGAACATTGGCGACGGACAACATGTCGTCACCAATGTGTTTTGGCGACAGCAAACTCGTAGTCGCCAAAACACATTGGCGACAGAAAACACCCCGTCGCCAATGTGTTTTGGCGACGGCAAGATTGTCGTCACCAAAACACATTGGTGACGGAAAGCACCCCGTCGCCAATGTGTATTGACGACGGCGGTAAACCCGTCGCCAATGTTTCTTGTCACCAATACCTCTCCGTCGCCAATGTACATTGGCGACGGATGACCCCGTCGCCAATGTGTATTGGCGAGGGGATTATTGGTGACGGGCAAGTGGGCATCACGAATGTGCATTCGTGACGGATTTGACTGCATTGGCGACGGATTTCCCCGTCGCCAATGCTCTGTTTTCTACTAGTGGATATTTCATGGTCAAAAAGACCAATTAAAGGACATGAACTAGATTAATTTAATTGGATCCTATTGACTGATAAAAAAAACTGATTCCATTTGAGTTATGACCGGCATATTTAGCTATGCATTCATCCTTCTTTCTTCCTAATAATATTGGACTAAATTCCACCGTAGACTATTTAATTTCTAACCTAAACCCGCATTTAGCCGAATGGATACAAGACACTTTTGCCTTAACAAGCACATGCAATAATGGGAAACCGGAGTACGTCTGTAACCCATTGACCCTCATATATAGTTGAAATGCTAACAACGAAGGAGCCAAATATCACCGAATTGGAAATACGCCTCCGTGAACAATACACAGCATCAATAATAAAAAGATAGAAACAACAACCGAGCATACTATGCAGATTTTTATCAAATGCAAGGATTTTTACGTTCAAGTGTTAAACCCATCAGCATTAAAATGATATCATTAATAGGATACAAGCTGGCGATGCGGTGCAATCTTCGTCTTAAATCCAATTACAAGAAAATAATGTGGTAACACCGCGTAATCATGATAAATTTAGCACCATTTATAAGTTCACTATAAGCATAAATCAACCCCTAGTAAATGAAATATATATGATCAACAAAAAAATAAATCAAGAAACTAATGTAGAGGCACATGATCAACTTTCCTCACTGCAATAGTCAATTGATCCTCATTAACATGATATCATTAGAATACAAGCTGCCGATATCAATGGATTCTCCTGTCGGTTTTCCTTTCACTCATTGTTTGGTTGATTTCCTATAATCAAAGAAAAGAAAATAGGATAAGGAAACCATTAAAAGTTTATTTATATCTATTTTCTCAAAAAAAGTTATGAAATGGGTTTACTTAAAAATGAGTCACATCATCCAATAATATGGTGACAACTCATCTCATCTCATTTCTTTTCTTAGTTTTAATAAATGAACCAAACACGAAAAAAGAACGTATAATAGGAAATAGGTTTGTTATAATTGATTTTCTTGTTTTTTTAGCCAACCAAAACAGCCCCTCAAGAGAAATCTTGGGATAAGCTCTAATTCCAGCTACTAGTTTGAGTAGTTTCTCCCATTAACTCCAATTAAATTCATAATTAGCTCCAATTTGAGAACTCAAAATCGCAAGATTGTGTTAGCTCCCTAAACCTATGCTTTCTCGTTAATTTCTCTATAATTTAAGCTTTTATGTCTTTTGGCGGGATTCAATTTTAGGTATTGTTTTAGAGGATAATAATCTATGTATTTCACAACTAATCAATATACATGGAGAGTGTGTATGTATATTGAGGTTATAAGATATGGAAAGTATCTATCTAAATCTCTAAAGATATTATCTAATATCTATCTAAATCTCTAAAGATATTATCTAATATACAATAATTATCACCACATAATTACATATAATATCTCCAATACACCCCCGAAAGCTAAGGCGTGAAATGACTTGCAGCTTAGACAGCAGGAACTCGAAGTAGGTCCGGGCTAATGGCTTGGTCTTGATATCTACTTGCTGATCCTGCATGCTAATCAACTATACCTGAAGGTCGCGACGAGCAACCTTATCATAGACAAAGTGGAAGTCTATCTCAACGTGCTTCGTCTGTGCATGAAAAAACCAGACCCGCAAACAAGTAGGTGGCCTCCAAATTGTCACACTAAAGCACCAGTGGGGAATGGAGAGGGATACTGGTTTTCGAGAATAGTGACTAAAAGCCTGGTCAGTTAGACCGATGTGTCCGCAAGATCCTTGTACTCAGATTCAGTGGAAGATTGAGAAATGGTACGCTGCTTGTGGGACATCCACGAGATGAGATTCGTACCAAGAAAGATCGCAAAGCCCCCCATCGACCTGTGATCATCGACACATCTAGCCCAATCAGAATCATAGAAGACCTGGGGATGATCAGTGGGTCCATGTTGGAATGATAGGCCATGACCGATTGTCCCTTTCAGGTAACGGATGATGTGTTTGACCACTATCCAGTGGTCCTCCATCGGCTGATGCATAATCTGAGATACCTTATTATCCACAAAGGACAGATCAGGTCAAGTTAGAGTGATATACTAAAGGGTGCTCACAATTTGTTTGTACTTGGTCAGGTCGAGGAATAGAGTATCAGAGAGTTTGTAAGTACCATGGATGTAGAGAGGGGAGTAGTGACTGGTTTGGCATCAAAGAGACCTGATTTCTGAAAGAGCTCGACAATATATTTTTGCTGAGAGAGAAGGATATCCAAGGGCTACAAGACCACCTCGATGCCGAGAAAATAATGTAGAGGACCCAAATCCTTAATGGAGAAGTTGGTTAACAACAAGGTGATGAGACGAGATATAAACCCTGAATCATTACCTATCACAGTAATATCATCCACATAGACAAGAACAAATAACTGAATATCGTCATTCGAGTAGAAAAATAGGGAAGAGTCAGTTTTGGACCCCGTAAATCTATTACTAACATGTGCCTGAGAAAGCCGATGAAACCAAGCTCGGGGGGCTTGTTTTAGGTTGTATAAAGACCGATGAAGTAGGCAAACATGATCCAGAAGTGATGGATCTGTGAAACCAGGTGGCTGAGACATATAGACAATTTCTGTGAGATTGTCGTGGAGAAAGGTGTTGAGAACATCAAGCTGGCTAATAGACCATCCATGAGACATGGCCAAGGCAATGATAGTGTGGATCATCGTAGGCTTGATGAATGGACTAAAAGTCTCCTTGTAGTCCACTCCTAGTTGTTGGTGGAATCCCTTAGTGACCACACGAGTCTTATATCGCTCAATCGACCCATCTGCCTGCCTTTTGATCTTCAAAACTTGCACCCAACCACATTCAAGGTGGTAGATGCCAGAACGAGAGGCCAAGTGTCATTCCAAATAAGGGCATTGAACTCATCAGCCATAGCCCTGCACCACTTAGCATCATTATTAGCAATGGTAAAGCATGTTGGTTCAAGAAGCGTTGTGTGCATGGTAGTAGTGCATGTGGATGCGGAAGGAGTTTCAAGTTAGGATGTAGTTGCATAGAATGGGTTTTGGGAGGTAATGGTGGGGTCACATTGGTGGGAGACGACTGTAAAGGTGAGGGGAAGTCGGAGAAGGGGGACAGATTATCTAAGGGGGTACGTAGAGAAGGGGAAGACTAGGAGAGGATGGTACAGAAAGGAGGATGAATGACGGGACCAAGCTGGAGAGAGTAAGTGGGCAACGTTGAGTTTAATGAAGGAGTATAAAGAGGATGAGGAATGGTAAGAGGGGGTTTAGCCGAGTGCAGCCCTAAGGTGGTCGAGGGTATGGTGAGACCAAAAGAGGAGGAGGGGCTCATGGTACGGAACAGGAACTGATGCTCTTCAAACCAAACATGCCTCATGATATAAAGACATTGTCTGTGTAGGTTTGGACATTGATAGCTGTGATGGGTAGGACTATAACCTAGAAACAAGCAAGGCGAGGACTAGAAATCCATCTTATGGGAGTTGTAGGACCTAAGATATGGAAAACAGAGGCACCTAAAGACCTTTAAAAATAGATAATCCGAGAATGAAAGAGACACTGAAAAGGGGATTGATTTAAGGACACTTTAGATGGAAAGTGGTTGATGAGGTAGATGTTAGGGATTCTATGGAGACTAATCTGCGGAATTAAACACTAAACGTATAACGACACCAATGAGAATACCATAAGCAAGCAAACACCAAGATTTAATATGGTTTGGCAACTTGTGCCTACATCCACGGGGTAATCCAGAGAAAAATATTCCACTATGAATCAAGAGTACAACCCCTCCAAGTTACGCCTGAACTTGAGGATTAAATCATAAGAGAAAGATACAGTATTACCTCTAGGATACTAAAACTCTAAAACCTATCTCAACAAAAATCTCCAATACCCATAAATAAATCAACACAATAATTTTGATGGCGTCGTCATTCTAAAGACAACGGCTTTTGAATCACTGTAATCAGACAACCGAGCTATCAGGAATCTTACTTCTTCTCCCTCTCTCTTTTTCTTTCTCTCTCTCCTCGCGAAAATTCGTGCAACCCAAAAACACTATTCTTGGGTTACTATAACACTAAATTGATTATAGGGTTCTCATGAATAGAATTCCTTTATAAAAGAATTTTATTTTTAGGTCCTCTAAACTTATTCCTGTTACAAATAGATCCTCCAAATCCTCTTCTAGATAGAATTTAATTCATGTGGACCTTATGCGGGCCTTATATTGGGTTGGACCCACAACAATCTCCTCCTCCAACCTAACAAGAGGGTATGCCATTCTGTAACAACTAAATAGGAGTTCATGCTGGCCAATCACCAACACAACTTGGTCTTCTCTCTGGGAACGGTCTTCGTTAAAAAATCTGCTGGATTTTATCTGTGTGAATCTTCTATAGGTTTAGCTTCTCTTTCTCAATAACTTATCTAAGCCAATGATATTCCACATCAATGTGTTTCGTCCTAGAGTGGAATGTAGAATTCTTACTCAAATCAAGAGTACTTTGACTATCAATGAAGATTTGATAATTGTCCTGCTGCAAGCCTAACTCCTGCAGAAATTCTCTCAGCCAAATCATCTCCTTACCGACTTCAACAACTGTAATATATTTCATCTCTGCTGTAAATGAAGCAACACACTTCTACAACTTGGACTGCCAAGATACTGCCCCCTTGCAAAAGCAACCAACCTACGGTAGACTTCCTGTGATCGAGATCACCTGCCATATCTGTATATGCAAAACTATATAATACTGCATTCAAACCTTCAAAACTTAAACATAATTTGGAACTGCCTTTAAAATATTTTAAGATCTAATTTACACCTTCCCAATAAACTTTAGAAAGAAACATGCTCACAACGCCAACTGCATGAGCTAGATCTGGCCGAGTGCAAACCATGATATACATCAAACTCTCTGCAACTAAATAGTAAGGAATATTCTCTATCTCACTCTTTTTCTCATCTATAGTCGGGTAAAACTTCTTGCTAATCTTCAAATGACCTATAAGAGGTGTACCGACTGGTTTGGCATATTTTATATTAAATCTATCAAGCAACCGTTCAACATATTTCTCCTGTGATGACCACAACTTCGTGGCTTTTCTATTAAGAGCAATATCCATACCAAGAATCCGTTGTGTCGAGCCCAAATCCTTCATGTCAAAAGATTTAGATAACTCCTTCTTCAGCCCATCGATTATCTGACTATTCTGACCAACAATCAACATATCATCCATATAAAGCAAAAGGATAACGAAGCTAGAATCTAAAAATCTCCAGAAATATACACACGAATTTACAATTGCCCTCTAGTAGTCATGACTCAACATGAAAGAATTAAATTTCTTCTACCACTGCCTGCGTGCCAACTTCAAACCATAGAGGCTCTTCTTCAACTTGTAAACCATGTGTTCTTTTTCCTTCACTTCAAAACCCTCTAGTTGTTCCATGTAGATATCCTCCTCCAAATCACCATGAAGAAATGCAGTCTTCACATCAAGCTGTAAAATGTTGAGGTCTAAACTAGCTGCTAACCCCAAGATAACTCTAATAAACGTCATCTTCACAACTAATAAAAAAATATCATCAAAATCAATGCCAAAACCTTTCACCACTAATCTGGCTTTGTATTTCTGAATCTCATTATAGTCATCATTCTTTAACTTGAACACCTACTTGTTCTTCAAAGCTTTTCTGTCCTTCGGTAAATCCACCAACTCATAAGTATCGTTCTTCTAAAGAGACTTCATCTCTTCCTTCATAGCTTGGAACCATCTGTCATTATCTTTATGAGTATGTGCCTTGTGAAAGCTCTCTGGCTCCCCCTCTTCTGTCAGCAAAGAATACTTTAAAAGAGAATATCTCATGGATGGTCAATGCTCTCTAGCTGATCTCCTAAGTTATGGTTCTGCAGATTCCTGATGTTGTTGATGCTCCCCCTGCTAAGGTGCCTCCTGCTTGTGATCCTGATCACTGTCTTTCTGCTCTGGTATCTGACCGTCATTATCAACATCATCATCATGCACCTGCTCTGTATCTGTAGGATGCAACTATATTGGAGACAAAATTAGTGTCATATCTAGAATCTCACTAGCAACACTCTCTGACTATTCTGCTCTCCCGAGATCTGTAATAGTCTGATCCTCCTGGAAAAAAAATCTTTGCTCGTCTGATAATTCGTCTTTTCTCTGGATCCAATGGTTTGTAGCCAAACTTATCTTCTCCATAACTAAGAAAGACGTAAGGAACCGCCCTATCATCAAGCTTCTATTTGTTCTCCTTCAGAATGTGTGCAAACGCCTTGCAACCCAACACTTTTAGATGATAATAGGAAATGTATTTTTCAGACCAAACTCTCTCTGGAATATCAAAACCCAAAGGAATTGAAGGAGACCTATTGATTATGTAGCATGCAGTGCGAATAGCTTCAACCCAGAAGCTCTTAGGTAACTTCACCATCTTCAATATGCATCTGACTTTCTCCACAATGGTCTTGTTGTACCTCTCTACAACTCTATTATGTTGTGGTGTGTCGGGCTCTGTCCTATGATGTCAAATACTATGTTTGGAGCAATAATCTCTAAACTCAATGGAATTGTACTCTCTTCCATTATCGCTACGCAAACACTTCAACAAGAAGACCCACATCTTCCATGGCTCTGCCTCTCCACCATAGCATACAACTGCTGGAAGACCGAAAAAACTTGATCCTTTGTCCTCAACAAGAAGACCCACATCTTCTATGATGCATCATCAATAAATGTGATAAAATACTTATTGTCACCCAAGGACTCCACCTCGATAGGACCACAAACATCAGAATAAATTAAATTAAGTATAATATATTTTCTTTTAGAATGCTTACTAAAAATAATTCTATGTTATTTTCTAAACAAACAATAATCACAAAAGGTGAGTGACGAACATTTGACAAAGAAAATAAGAGACTTCTTTGCCAATATCTACAACCCCTTCTCGTTCATGTGCTCGAGCCTCCTATGCCACAAACTGAGATTGTCACCGTCTTGAGTCATGCTCAAAGAATCATATGAAGCATTTACTTAAGTCTTATATAAATTGTAACATATACTTCCTCTAGCCACCACAAGAGAGCATTTGGTTATTTTACGTGTTCCTCCACCAAATTGAATTTTATATCCTATTCGGTCCAAATTAAGACCCGAAATCAAGTTGAACCATAAATTGAGAACATGTTGCATATTATTTAAGATCAATGTACATCTGGTATCTGTCTACAGGTGTATATCACCAAGTTCCACAATTTTCAAGTAGTTGGTATTGCCTATCTTCATATTGCTAAAGTCACCTACTTTATACGATGTGAAAAGGTCTCGATTGGAGGTAGCATGATATGTAACTCCTGTATCCACTATCAACTCAGAATTCTGACTTGTAACATGCATACAATCTTCTTCCCTACAAATGAGAATAATATTGGTCTCAGACAAAGTAGCTGTAGTGTCACCGTCAACTTTCTTCTTCTCATCTTTATTCTCAGCTTGCTCTTTCTTCAATTAACACATCATTTGGAGCTGTGTTACTGACTATCACAACCAGTGTCTCCTAATTATTTAAAAAAGAACCCAATAATAATAAAGGTTGTAGATCATCATCGATAGTCATCTTCATGGTAGCTAACTAATTAATCAAACTCTTGTACTCATTCAAGTGCCCTGCTATGTTGCTTCCTTCTTTAAATTTCAAGTTCACCAACCGACTCATAATAAACGCCTTGTTTCTTGCAATCTTCTGCTCGTAGGGATCCTAAAGCTTCTTCCAAATAGACTTCACATTAGTCTCACCCGATATATGATGAAACACACTAACGTCGATCCACATCTAAATATAACTGATCGTCTTCCTGTGTTGTTTCTCCTATTTTTTTATCAGTCATCTTTTCTAGCTTGGCTTCATCTTCTAATAGAAGGTCATGGTAAATCTTTACAATACAGAATATCTTCCATCTTGGACTTTCATACTTGTCAATTAGAACCATCCAATTTTATCATTATACCAAAACTCTCTGTCTTTTCCATCCCAACGCATGCCTCAAATCACAGCTTTGATACCACTTGTTAGGGATTTTATAGAGATTAATTTGTGGAATTAAATACTAAACAAATAACGACACTAATGAAAATACTACAAGCAAGCAAACATTGATATTTAACCTAGTTTGGCAACTCGTGCCTACGTCTACTAAGCAATCTAGAGAGAAATATTCTACCATAAATCAAGATTATAATCCCTCCAAATTACGCCTGAACTTGAGGATTAAATCATAAGAGAAAGATACAATGTTACCTCTAGGACACCAAAATCCTAAAATCAGTCTCACTAAATATATCCAATACCCGCAGAGAAACCAACACCATACTCTTGATGGTGTCTTCATTCTGAAGACAACAGCTTTTGAATCACTACAATCCGACAACCGATCTATCCAGAATCTCTCTCTCTCTCTCTCTCTCTCTCTCTCTCTCTCTCTCT
>BQKN01061894.1:0-20165 GCA_022839385.1 Asparagus kiusianus
AGCCTTTAATGCTATGACTTTGAATTCATAGACTTCACCATTTCTTATAGGGAAAAGGGCACCCCGCACCGCGTATTAGGCGATGACTTATCCCTTCTTAGGCTTTGGGATAAAATTCCCCAGGTTTAGACCCTGGTAACTTTTTTCAATCGGCGAAAGATTTTAAACCAGCAATACGTGTTAGGTATAGACTTTGGGATTATTGACAAACCCCCAGCCTTCAACGGGTTTGACATGCCTTTACCGATTACCGTTTGAATCGGGCTAGCATGCGAATTGTCTAAATCCGTTCCGCATGTAACGTTGTGCCAAGAAAATTGCTTTTCTTGGACTTAGTGCTATGATTTTGAATACATAGGCTTTGTCTTTCTCACGGGAATAGACTACCCGGCAACGCGTGTTAGGCGTTGACTTCATCCCTGTCTTTTCTGAAAGCAAAGACAGGGGGAAAAGTGCTATGCTTTTGAATACATAGTCTTCGTCTTTCTCACGGGAAAGACTACCCGACAACGCGTGTTAGGCGTTGACTTCATCTCTATCTTTTCTGAAAGCAAAGACAGGGGGAAAAGGTGCTATGCTTTTGAATACATAGACTTCGTCTTTCTCACGGGAAAGACTACCCGGCAACGCGTGTTAGGCGTTGACTTCATCCCTATCTTTTCTGAAAGCAAAGACAGGGGAAAAGGTGCTATGCTTTTGAATACATAGACTTCGTCTTTCTCACGGGAAAGACTACCCGGCAACGCGTGTTAGGCGTTGACTTCATCCCTGTCTTTTCTGAAAGCAAAGACAGGGGAAAATGGGAGAGGAAGAATTTTATATTCTATCTCCCAGCATTGAAGAGGAAGAATTTTATATCCTATCTTCAATTGGAAAAGAGACTCAATGAGAGAGGAAGAATTTTATATTCTATCTCCCATTGCTGAAGAGGAAGAATTTTATATTCTATCTTCAGTTGGAAAGGAAACTCGAGGTGGGATCTCCACCCCCAGAATCCGACAGGTGAAACTAGGAGTGGGATCTCCACTCCGAGAATCGAAAGGCTGAGAGAGGAAGAATTTTATATTCTGTCTCACAGTGCTGAAGAGGAAGAATTTTATATTCTATCTTCAGCTGGAAAGGAAACTCGAGGTGGGAACTCCACCCCCAGGATCCAAAGGATGAAACTAGGAGTGGGATCTCCACTCCGAGAATCAAAAAGACTCGGATAACCCTAACTATCGTAAGGTTTGGTTACTCGATTTGAAATTGGACCTCTCGTTCATTGGAGGAATCGAGAGGGGATTTTGGTTATGGCCCTAACTGTAGTAAGGTTTGACCAAGTGGGAATTGTGTGGTGGAGACTATGAATCGTTAAACACCACTGAAAGTTTTGTGAGGGAAGATTAATCCATCGAATGATTAGATCTCATCTCAGCGAAAGAGTGTTTGTGAGAGTTAGAGTCTGACAAACAAGAACATTCGGAATTCGAATGTGGATTTCTTGTTCATCTCTCTTACAGCGACTGGGTTATCCCTAAGAATATCCCAATGTGATATTCTTCCGGGAACTTCCCGGTACATCGAAATTTTCTGAGGATACTAAGGATAGTATCTCTTCAGGAATTTGCCATTTATTGGCATCATGAGCCGGTCACCATCTTTGGTGACTAGGCGATAGGCGCCGTTCGAGTAAACTGTTTCTACTACGAACGGTCCTTCCCATTTGGGTTCGAATTTGCCTTTCTTCTTGGAGTTAAGGATCATAGGACGTCTTTCAGTCAAGACCAAATCCCCTTCCTTAAAACTCCTTTGTCGAACTTTTTTGTCGAAGGCTCGAGAAATTCTGGCTTGGTAAAACTCAATATGCTGTTGAGCTTCCAGACGCTTTTCATCGAGCATCTCGAGTTCTTCGAGGCGTTTCTGATGTTGTTCTTCGGTCGTCATCTGGGTTGCAAGAGCGATCCGAAGAGATGGAATTTGGATTTCCAAAGGGAGAACGGCTTCACATCCGTACACCAATGAATACGGGGTTGCGCCGGTCGGGGTACGTACCGTAGTACGGTAGGCCCATAGTGCCGCGCCGAGCTTGTCATCCCAATCCCGTTTGTTACTCTTTACGAGTTTTGACAAGAGCTTTATGATAGTCTTGTTGAAGGCTTCAGCTAATCCGTTTGCTGTGGGATTATAAGCTGTTGACGAGATGTCTTGAATTTTGAACTTTTCGCAGAATCTTATGAAGGCATTGCTGATAAATTGAGGACCATTGTTATGTATGATTCGTCTTGGAACACCATGCCGGTAGATGATATGGTGCTTGATGAATGCAATGACATTGCTCGTTTTAACTTCTCTGAGCGGAACTGCTTCAGCCTATTTGGAGAAGTAATCGGTAATTGCCAGGATGAACCGGTCACCTTTGACTGAGGGGGGATTGATAGGACCAACAATGTCCATTCCCCAAGTCTCAAATGGCCATGACGTCACTGAAGGATGTAGATGCTCCGGAGGTTGGTGCATATAATTTGCGTGTATTTGACATGCGTGACACTTTCGGGCGTACGTGATTGCATCACTCATCATGAAAGGCCAAAAATATCCCATTCTTCTGATGCGGTCATAAAGCTTGGGGCCAGGTTGGTGTGCGCCACACTCTCCTTCATGCGCCTCTCTAAGTACTTCTTCAATTCTTTGGTTGATAAGCAACGTGCTAGCAACCCATCGTACCCCCTGCGGTACAGCGTTCGATTCTCCGTGTTATAGTAGAATCTTGGCGCTCTTCGTCTGATTGACTCTCTCTCCTTCACGTCTTCTGGTAAGATTCCATGCAAGACGTAGTCGATAATGGGGAAACGCCAATCTCGGGGTTCGAACTCAACCTGAGTTGTGTGCACCTCCTGAACTTCTTCCTCTTTGTCCTCTTCATCGAAGAGTGGCACCAGGAGTTGGTGAGTTCTTACCGTGACAAATTGTTCTGTCCCGGGTGGCTGTGCCAGAGATACGGCTAAAGCTGCTAACGCATCTGCGTAGGTATTCTGCAACCGCGGAACGTGCTCGATGAATAATCCTTCAAATGATTCCGCTAGTTCCACCGCCATCTTGTGATATGGGATTAAATCCTGACTTCGGACTTCGTATTCCCCTTGGACTTGTTTAACTATCAGTTGAGAATCACCGAAAGCTTCGAGATACTCAACCCCCAGCTCCTTGGCGAAATTGAGCCCTATGATCAGTGCGTTATACTCCGCCACATTATTCGAGCATGGCTCGGTTAATGAGTAGGCTCGGGGCATCACATGTTTTCCCGGGGAAACTAAGACAACCCAAACTCCGGAGAAGATCTTAGAACATCCAGGAGTACTTGCGATAAGAGCCGATCGGGAAGCGCCATCGAAGTATAAACACCACACTTGTCGGTGTGAAGTTGCATTGACTTCATGAGTTTCATCAGGTAGGTCGTCGTATATCTCGGCGGTGTCCGTAGTTGGATTAGCTGCCAAGAGATCACAGATGGCCTGTCCTTTTACTGACTTCTGCTGTTTGAAGTGCAGATCGTATTGGGACAAGAGTAAGGCCCATTTTGCTAACCGCCAACTCATGGAAGCTGGTTGAGTCATGAACACCCGGACTGGGTTAACTTTGGAGATGACATAGATGGTCTGTCCAACCAAGTAATACCGCATCTTCTGGATGGCGAACACTAAGGCTAGGCATTCTCTCTCAATCATGGGATATCGAGATTCAACGCCTACCATGGTTCGGCTTAAGTAATACACTGCCTGCTCATGACCGTTATCGTCATCTTGTGCAAGCAATGCACTTAATGAGTGGCTCGTCGCCTTGACATAAATCAAGAACGGTTTGCCTGATTTCGGTGCAACGAGTACGGGAGGTTTCGAGAGATATTCTTTGATATTCTCGAATGCCTTTTGGCAAGCATCGTCCCATACGAATGACACGCCCTTCTTTGTGAGCCTGGAGAACGGTTGGCATTTCCCCGAAAGGTTCGAGATAAACCGACGGATATAAGCCAATCGCCCTTGCAGTCCTCTGAGCTCTTTGAGGTTTCTCGGAGATTGTAATTCATTGATCGCCTTTACTTTGTCAGGGTCAATGTGAATACCTTTGGTAGTGACGACGAACCCCAGGAATTTACCACTAGACATTCCGAGGAAAGACTTGGTGGGATTCATCTTTAATTGATGGGCCCGCATCAAGTCGAACATGGTCTTCAAGTCTTTGATGTGATCATTTTTATCATGACTTTTCACGACCAAATCGTCCACGTAGCACTCGACCGTCTTTCGGAGATGTTTCTGAAAGATCTTTGACATAGCTCGCTGATATGTAGCACCTGCATTCTTCAAGCCGAAGGGCATGACTGTGTAGCAGAAGACGCCGAGAGGCGTTCTAAATGCGGTATGCTTTTCATCATCTGGATGCATCTTTATCTGGTTATAACCAGAGAAACCATCCATAAAGGACATCCTCTTGAACCCACACGTATTGTCAATGATAACATCCGTGATAGGGAGAGGAAAATCATCTTTTGGACAGGCTACATTGAGATCCCTGAAGTCGATGCATATCCTGATCTTCCCGTTCTTCTTAAGGACCGGGACAATATTAGCAAGCCACTCTGGATGTTGTTCTTCCCGAATGAATCCTGAGTCGACAAGCTTTTTAACCTCAGCTTCGATCGCCTCCATCATTTGCGGACGAAACCGTCTTTGTTGTTGTTTGACTGGTTTGACATCCGACTTAATGTTGAGGCGATGCACTGCTACGTTTGGGTCGAGACCTGGCATGTCCTCATAATTCCAGGCGAACACATCGATGTAATCCCGGATGAGAGAGATTAACTCTTCTTTCTCCTCGGGTAAGAGGCTATCACTAATGAATATTAGCTTTGGATTTTCCTCGCTTCCCATATTCACTTGGACTACTTGGTCTTCGGTAGGAGGTTCTCTTTGCTCGAACCGATCGCCGTACTGCATGTTTAAGTGATGAACCCACGGGTCTTCCCATGTCGGCATCTCATCATCTTCTTCTATTGTCGCTGGATCAACTGTAGTCATGTTCGACATTAGCTTCTTAAACACCTCACCAAGACTAGCGTCGGAATCCCAACCCGAAGAGTCGGAAGAATATCCCTTCCTAGTCTTGTTAGCAATTTGGTCGATGATTTGCCAGCCACACTCATCATCTGATGAGACATAGCCTAGACCTCTTTTGTGGCGATAATAATCATCGGGTTTTCCCTTCGGTACATAGGCCATCCGGGGTGGAACCCGTGGACCTCGACCAAAGAAAAGACCCTCTCCGAGCTTGAAGTCATACCCGTGCCTTTCCATCATGTTGCGCGCTTTCGCATCGTATCTGGATAGATGACGGGCCGGTTTATCATCGTCGTCTTCTTCTTCCAAGAAGTGGTCGGGTATCGGAGATGTTCTTCCTTTGCCGTAGACGACCTCCTTTCCACCCCCAATCCCTACGGGGATGATAAGCGTTGTTCCGCAAGGATCGTGTACCTGCTTCTTTGTTAAGCAAAATGATTGAAGAGGCATATACAAATCAGGGTTAGCATAGAGTTTGTTAGTGATATCATCGAGACCCGTCGAGTACTCTAAATCATCGTTTATTGATAGTTCCTCGGCAAGTTGCCAATTACAACTATTTTCCGATGATTCATCATCGTCAAGATTGATTACAACGGGTACAATGTCATTTAAAACAAAACCGCCGTCATAATCAAACCCTGGTTCGGTATCAGCTTCATCTCCGCTGTCCGTTCCTTGGGCCGATGGTTCAGTATCGGATTCAGCACTGTATAAAAGGGAATCAGTAAAATAGTTCTCAATCCCTTAAACGGTTGCTTATCCGCGACCACCGTCTTGACTTCATTATTTGTGCCCACATATTTGAGGCATTGATGCAAAGTTGACGGGACTATAAGGTTACCGTGGATCCAAGGTCGACCCAACAGTAAATTATAGGATGTTTCCGCGTCAATCACATAGCATGTAACTTCCAACTTCAAATCCCCGATCTGGCACTTGATTCGGATCTTCCCCAAGGGTTTGGACCTGCTGGTGTTGAATCCGTAAATTGTGGTGCCAGTGGACGCCAATTTGCTAGTCGGGATTCCGAGATGATGCATCAATCGGAATGGCATGATGCTAACAGCGGAACCCGGATCGACTTGGATCCGGTTGACTACGCTGGAGCCAATATGCCCGGTGAAATACAAGGGCCGATCATGCTTTGAATTCTTTGTCTGTATATCTTCTTTGGTGAACGAGATGCAGGGAAAGTGATTTGCTGCAAGATTGCAATGCTGAGCTGATGACTCCGATTCTTCAGGAGATGGTTTGATTCGAGTCAAGAAAGCTTCAGAATCGCTCAAGGCTTCTTGCAGTGCTTTTCTTGTCTCCTTTGAAAGACGCAACAACTCGTATAAGGTTATGCGAGCCGGGATGTTGGCCAATTGCGCCATAATGTCGAAATGGGGCTGAGAGCTCGTATTCCCCGGTTTGTCTCTCCCAATCGGATGATTAAATCGAGACTGCCTCGGGTTTTGAGCTTCTTGATGTAAAGGCTCTTTTCCTTTCTCCTTCTGCGGGGCTTTCTCCACGGCTACCGGTGTTGGGGGAATTGCTGCAATTCCTAGCTCCGCCAATGTCTTGGAAGGAGGGGTTTTGGTGCCCAATTGCTCGGAAGCATTCGGGTACTTGTAATGATATTCGTTCCCGCTCCGGGTCGCGAAGGCCTCCTGCTCGTCTTCAGAAAGAGGGAAAGTTGGAATTCTTTCGTCATCCTCTCCTGGAATAGCGGAAGCACCGTAACAGGATTTCCCTTTGCCTTTTGACCTTCTCTTGGATGACGATCCGGTCCATTGCTCGTCTGTGATCAGGTCCGGATGAACCCACAGGATTTCGCCATTCGGGGTTGTATGTGGTACAAGCCCTTTCCGGCGCTGTTGGTGAGGATCATCGTTTACCGTCTTCACTGCTGCATTGATATGTTGAAACCAGCTCGAGGGAACCGACCCGAAGCTGATGGACACTGCATTCGCACCCACCTTCTTCTCCTTGGGCTGCTTCATAGTAATAACTCCTACATCGATTAGGGCCTGAATTTTATCTTTAAGAGCATAGCATACCTTGGTAGGATGGTGCACCGCCCTGTGAAATGCGCAGTACTTGGGATCGTTGACCCTCTTGGCATCTTCTTGATCCTGGATCGGAGGCAACTTGATCTTGTTGTTCTCGATGAGGTATTTGAAGATGCCGGGAACCTCATCTTCCCTGAATGAGTAGACCTTCGGGAACCTCGGCTCCCCGACCTTTTGCTTTTGGGGTTGTTATTGCCACTTCGATTGCTGAGGCGCCCTCTGTTGCTGCTGTTGTGGCTGTTGCGACTGTTGCGGCTGTGCTTGCACCTCAAATACTTGATTTGCAACCACAGCATTTGCATGCGCCTTCCCTTTACCCTTGGGGGTAAAGTTCTGTTGCAGAGCGTTGTTTGTGATTTGCCCTCTTTCGGCCTTCTTCCTCTTGAGGAATCGCTCAGCTCGCTCTCCCCGTACTTTCAGGTCCTTCCAAGTCTTTGGCGGCGCCATTCCCATGGCTTCGAGGATGTCCAGCGTCAAATTGTTGTGGCAAGTTTCGAGGATGAAATCCTCGCTGACCGGATCCCTGCAATTCATGGCTTTGTTTCGGAACCTCTTCACGAAGGTTTCGACCGTCTCACCATTCTTCTGCTTTTCGTCGAATAGTGTGCTGATTGAAATCTCGGTGTCGTCATCAAAGAAATTTGTTAGGAACATATCCTCCATGTCATCCCAGCCGTTGATGCTCCCGGGCTTGAGACGGCGATACCAATCGAAGGCAGCTCCGCGAAGAGTGCCGACGAATGACCGCACCATGAGAAGCTCATTTCCGGAAATGATTCCTAAATGAGACTTGAAGTATATTAAGTGTTGGGTAGGGGAACCCTTCCCATCAAACGGCGTAAAGTTAATTAGATTAAACTTTGCCGGGTATGGGATCGATTCCCACTCCCTTGGGTAGGGACATGGTATGCCGGATCTCTTTACCTCTTGAGCACTCATCAATGCGTTGATTTTGCTCTCCAGATCTTTCATCTTCTGGTCTTCACCCGTATCTGCCTTCGAGTGGCTCCGGGGAGAAGTGACGTGGTCCTCTTTTGCATTATCTTCCGCAGGACCACCCCCGTTATCGATGTTGACAGGAGGGATATTGACGTTATCTCCTTCCCGTTCGTTCTCATCTTGGTTGTGTCGATTGGGTTCTCCTTGGTGAACCGTCAGCGCCGCAATTTGTTGGTCGTGCATCTCCCTCATTCACTGTATGGCCATCTCCATCTCGAATTTGAAGCTATCCTTTTGCTTGGCCAGGGCTTCTTCAAGTATCTTAGACACTTGTTCAGCACTGATCATGAGCGATTCGTAAGGTTGGCCTGCACTCGAAGCCGTGTCATCGGATGCAACAGCAGAGCAAGAATCCGAATCAGCATCTGATTCCTCTTCTTCTAAAGAGAGCCCCTTTTGTACCCTTAGGTAATTCTTTTGGCCCCTGATTCCTGGTGGCAACCGCGTCATGCATCGGGATACTTCGGCAAGCTGATCTATGCTGAAGTATTGTGTTGATCCCCCTCTGCCGGTCATGTTGGCCGACACTCTTGGATATTCGTCTTCTTGGTGGATGAATTTCTTCTTGTGGAAACGCCTCGGTTCGGAAATCCTCTCGAACACTGAGACTCTCTTCGGGGCTTGAGCACAACAGCATTCCGACAGCACCGCTTTGATTATGTTGGCGCACGGGCAGCGAGATCTCATGTCCTGCACATATCTCTTTCGGGACTTTTCCATACCCCCAGCTCCATAGTACAACTCATCAGTTTTATAACTGGAGCAACCTATAGAGTGTTGGTATGTGTTCCCTGGTATAACACTCTCATCATCAGATGAGTGTGCTTCCCTTCGAGAATACGACACTTTGTTAGCTTTTTCAAAAGTGGCCCGTTCAATTTTACGCTTTTGTGAGTGTAGAAATTGAACGGGCTCTTGTATTTCGACCCGCAACCCAAGGCGGTCGGTGATAGGGGCTTTCCCTTTATCATTTTTCTTGGGGAGATTGACTTAGGGACCTTTCAATGGTCCCAATCGTTCCTTGATAGGTACTCTTCCTCGATTCTCCGGTAAGGGACCGAGGCGACCTTTCAAAGGAACCCTGGGTTTGGAAGGTTCCCCATTCATACCTGGCTCCGTTGAAGGTGCCGGATCTGGTTTTGAAGAAACTCGAGCAGCAACTCCACCCACTTGTGTTTGAGGCGCTGGTTTTGGCTTTAGCAACCACACCCACTTGCTTGTAAATGGCCTTTTGGCCACTTCTTCTTTCTGTATTCCCTCCGCCTTTTGCAATAGGGCTCGAGCATGCGCAAGCAAGGCGCAATGCTTCTTGATTCGCTCCTCGAGCGTGGAGCGGTTCCTCTTAACACAAACCCATTCGTTGGTTTCTGTTTTGGAGGCGGAGTTGGTTGCTGGACGTTGTTGTTGCTCTTGACGCTGCCTCGACTTCAAGTCTTCCGCGTAGCGCACCCCATCCTTTGATTCGGCGGCCTTGGCTAGTTGTTGAGCGAGGCGTTGACGCCGTCTTTGGAGGGCCCTCTTTGATAGAGCTGGAGTTGCATCATCAATCGCCTTTGTGGCGGTCGGATCTATAGCCTTAACCACATTGAACGACACAGGGACGTTGTGTGGCGCAAGTGTAGCAGCAGCAACGGCGGGATCTTGGATTGAGGAGTTGGAGTTCCCGCGAGCCCTTTTGGGAGATGGGTTCTTCCCACGCCTGCTTGGAGAGGCGGATCTGGAGGAGGAGGAAGAGAGGTACTCTTCAAACTTTTGCTGATCGAACTCGTATTCGATTTCTTCATTCACTCGGATCTTGAAGGCCGGTTGCGTCACGACGATCTCGACAGCGAGATCGGTGGCTCCCACTGTGGTCGCCAGCTTGTTTTCGTCGAAAGTTATTGTTTTCATTGATTTGAAATCTGTTATAAACAGAATGAAACAAAGATTACAACTCTCTTGAAAATAAACACAAGTCCCATTTATCGGTGCTTGCTTGCGTGGGTCTTTGGTCTGTGACGGGGATGTTGATATCCATGGACCACCGGTCGATCAGATCTGTTCCGGGAAAATCCGGTAGAGTTTCGTCTATCCGCTATGGGATATGGAAACCGACAGCTCCTATCTCGGATAATCGAGATATTCGCTCTTCTTAGTATCACCGCTAAGGGGCAACACTAAGGGAAAAGAGAAGGGGTGAATGAAGAAGGAGACTCCTTGATCCGGCAGGGCTTCGCCGCTCTCTTGAAAACTCCGACTCCTCGCTCCAGCAGGGCTTCGCCGTTCTCTCCAAAACTCCAAGGCAAGAGCAATTTCAAGCCAAGAGTATTCCAAATCAGGGGGCCCAGAGAATGGAGACCCAAGGGGTCTATTTATAGGCACAAGAGGAGGCCTAGGGGCTGCCCATAAAGCGTTTCGCCGTAAAAGCAACCTCCAAAAAGCGTTTCGTCATAAAAGCAACCTCCAAAAAGCGTTTCGTCGTAAAAGCAACCTCCAAAAAACGTTTCGTCATAAAAGCAACCTCCAAAAAGCGTTTCGCCGTGTAACAACCTTGGAGACACCCCCCAAAAAGCATTTCGTCGTAAAAGCAACCTCCAAAAAGCGTTTCGCCGTGTAACAACCTTGGAGACACCCCCCAAAAAGCGCTTCGGTGTAAAAAAGATTGGAGACACCCATGAGGTGTCTCGGCCTGGTCGAGACACCCTTGGGGTGTCTCGGCTTGGCTGAGACACCCCTGGGGTGTCTTGGTTTTGCCAAGATACCCCTTGGGTGTTTCGACCTCGCCGGGATACTCCTGAGTGCCTCAGTCTGGTCCGAGGCTCTGCCGTTGTTCCGCCGTTGATCTGCCGTTGACTTGCCGTTGACTTTTCGTCCGAACTCGGATTTGATTGATTTCGGATGTGTTGGAATTCTAACGGCGAGCTCTGTATATCCCATTGGTTGGATTATCAGTGTGGTGATCGGGACACGGAGGGCGTTGCTCCTTTTGCAGCGGTTGCGGGATTTCCGGTCAGTCCGTATCCCCGTTATTCTGAGATTCTGTTGGCTTACGTAGTCCGTCGATTCACTTCAGGCGCTTACTAACATCAATTGAACTCTTGTGAACCGGGTAGTGACGTTCATCGTCGCTCGTTAACACTGAGCTATTTGTGGGGACCTATCGGTAATTTTTGACGCCTACAGATACCCCCTCCAAAGTATTTCGGACTCGTTTCTTTTACAGAAGAGACCGGAATACTTTGGATATGATTGGTCCAGCCTTCAGTTGGCCTAAGGGACCTGTGGTTCGCTTCAACTCTCGGCTTCTTCGATTTTCGGTTTATCCGGTGCTTTGTCGAATAACCGAAATTGTTCCGGCGCTGCGTTTATCGCCTGGCCGTCATCGGAGTCTCGAGTCTACAGCTGGTGAGTTGAGTTTGGTTCGTGTTATTGAATTGACTTTTGAACTTACTATCCCTGTCACATCGTGTTGACTTGGGGTTTCGGATCACTGTATGTTGACTTTTTGTTGCAGCGCACCGATTGGTGTTGACCTAGGGTTACGCGTTGATCGGCGTCTACCCTAGGGTTTCAGATCCGCATGGGTTGACTTTTGTCGTCACGTGTTGACTTTCGTCGTCACGCGTTGACTTTTGTCGCAACGCGCTGAACGGCGTTGACCTAGGGTTACGCGTTGACCGGCGTCCACCCTAGGGTTTCGAATCCGCTTGGGTTGACTTTCGTCGTCACGTGTTGACTTTCGTCACCACGCGTTGACTTTTGTCGCAACGCGCTGATCGGCGTTGACCTAGGGTTACGCGTTGACCGGCGTCCACCCTAGGGTTTCAAATCTGCATAGGTTGACTTTTGTCGTTACGTGTTGACTTTCGTCGCCACGTGTTGACTTTTGTCGCAACGCGCTGTCCGGCGTTGACCTAGGGTTACGCGTTGACCGGCGTCCACCCTAGGGTTTTGAACCGTCGAAAGTTGACTTGTGGAATTCATCCATATTTTCAATCGTCGGTGAAGAAAATCAATATTCGTGGAAACATCGGGGGTTGGAAAACAATTCGGGGAGTCAAAACATTGTTCGGGGGGTCAAAACCCGGGCGAAGCATCCCGGGGTGCCTCGGCAAGGCCGAGACACCCTTGGGGTGTCTCGGCATTGCCGAGACACCCATGAGGTGTCTCGGCAAAGCCGAGACACCCTTGGGGTGTCTCGGTTTTGCCAAGACACCTCTAGGGGTGTCTCCCCCTAGATGGTCCCCCCTCTCTCATTTGTCTTATTCTCCCTTTGTCTCTTGTTTATGGTCCCCCCCTTTCTCTTTAATTCAAATTTTAGAGAGAGAATCATCCCTCAAAACCGAACCCATCTCCTTCATTCGGTTTTTACTCTTCTTCTTCCTCAAGAGCTCTCTCCATTGATTTGCTTTGAAGAACTCATCAACCTCTCAAGGAAAGCTCGGTTTTTTTGGGTACCCTTTTGGCCGAAACTTCACCTCCTTCAGTTAGGGTTTGTTCCTCCACCTTCAAGCCCAAAGAAGACCTCTTTGATTTGGGTAAGATCCCCTCCTCAATCCTCTTATTTCTTTGTAAAGATTGCACCTTTATGCTTGTAGTGGATAAGGGTTTATGTAAGAACTATATTTCGGGGGGGTTTTGTGCAAGGGCCGAAATCTTTAGGGGATTTATTTGCAAAATTCGTGGGGGCTTGTTTGCAAAAAAAAGGGATCTGAAATTTGTGGGTTGGATCTATGTCCATTTGATGAAAAGATGTGGGGGTGCTTTATGCAAGAGGATCAAAGGGTTATTTGAGGGGTTTATTTGCAAAACAGCCCCTAAATGTTTTTAGAGGGTCTTATTTGCAAAATGGCCACGAATTTGAGGCTGAAATCCAAAGAATGTTGACCCCAAACTCCTGATCAAATTTTTGGTAAAGGCATGTGGAGACTAAACCAAAAGTTTGAGGAGGGGCTTTTATGCAAAATTAGCTAAATTTCGCAAAAGGGTTTATTTGCAAAATTTAACCAAAATTGTGGGTTATCGGGGTGCTAAATGATCGAATACGATGACCACAACCCGGATCACACGTGTCCTTGACCTGAATTTGGCCTTGAACACGGGGGGTATTTTGGGTGTTTCACCAAAATTCACCGCGAAACGACGATTATCGTTTCGCGTGCACGAAATTTGTAGGTTTAATTAAACTTCAACTGTAAAACCCTATTTATTTATAGTATTTTAGTTCAAGTGCTTAATTTCTCCTTTTCAATATTTCGTGTCTGCATATTGTACCTGATATACTGCCTCTTATTGCAGGTTCGCGATGTCTCCTCGTCGATCTCGACCTTCCAGGAGTCACTCCCGCTCACAGCATAGCGAGGAGGAGGCTCCTATGACATCGTCCCCAGTGGCCTCTTTCTTCGGGGGTGAGAATTTTATACTTTCTGTATCCCGGATTGACCTCTCGCGGGTCATGAAGGAAGAACCGATACCCCTCCCGCGGGGGTTAAGGTTTCAGACTTGTTTTGCTTAGCCAATTCAAGTCTTCGGGTATATTGGGGCGATCTCGTGTTGCCTTACACCTTATAGGTTGGTGTACATTATCACGTGATTTATGTGATTGTATACCGTCCTCCCGGTGTAGGGCACTCGAAATCGTCTTCACCAATTATCCCGTGAACAATCTCATTTTGCCTTTATGAGATAGATTTTCTGACCTGTTTTCATGCTTTGTTGCAGTCGAGTTTCTCGGGGGTAGCCTCCCTCACCATGCCCCTACTGGTTGTAGTAGAGAAGTGTTCTCTTTGGCTTCCACCAGGCAGATCATCGACCCACTCCCCCAGTTTGACAGCGATCGTTCTGATGAATTCTGTCGCTTGATACGAGAGGGCGGGCGTCATTGTTTACGCCAACTAATCACGGATACTCCCCTTACCGCAGATGCAACTTCTACTGAGGCCTTAAAGAAGCCCGATTTTCTGTTCGGGGATCGCACTGAGGATCCTGCCATATTGATTCTTGCTGAGGAGCACTGGTTAAACCTTGACGAAGGAGCTCTTTTGTACATTCCTTCCGTTCCTCGTCACTGTTCCTTCACCCATTTGGAGGGACAAGCCGTGGAAAGACGGATGTCTTGGCACCTCACTGATGACGCTGAGCGAATTCAGTGCGGGTATGTTTCTCATGACAAGACTCCTGGTTCTGGCGGATATCATCATGTTCGTGGTCTTTGACCCGGGATTATGGGTTTTGACACTGCACCCCCAGGCGAGGTGTCCGCAGCTGCTTCTACCGTGAGGAATCGTCTGGCTCTCCTTGGGAGAAGGCTACCTCCACCGGATTACAGATGCTACGGTTGGGTTTCCTCACTAGCCAGGGGGTGGTGGACCCGCTTGACTAGCTATGTTCTGGGACGCTGGGAGAAAGATTTGAAGAGCAGTGGATTGTTTGCGCCCATACGAGCCACCATGCACGGACTCCCAGTTAGCTGCCGTCACTTCCTGGCGTTGCTCGAGACATATATGCCTGATAGTAACACCTTCTTGACCAGTGGCGGAGAGCTAGGGTTGGCTCTTCATGAGATGCATCAGGTTTCGGGCCTTCCGATGGGGGATTGCCCGTATCAGGAGTACTTTCCTTTGAACCAGCAGTTAGAGTGTTTGAAGAAAGATACTCCCGATATGTATGATACCCTCTGGGACCTCACGTGCCATTATCATACCTCTTTGCTCCAGACTTCTCCTCCAGCAAAGACGAAGAGGAAGATCAGCTTGAAGCAATTCGCTCTCTACCTGTTTCCTAATTTGGAGAGTGATTCCGAAGAGCCTATACGTGAGTTAGACATATTGACCCCTGCCGCTATTAACGAGCTGATGGAGAAGAACGAGACCCGTTCTTATACCATTGCTAGTGCCGAGGGAGCTTTTCCGGCTGGGACCAAGTTTCGATCGTTCCTTCGTCGTGCACAGAAGTCTATCGAGCCTCGGTCTCTATTAGCTGGCTACCTTGCTCTTTGGCTGAAGAAGTGTGTTGTTCCACACCAGTCTTCAGACGCCCTACCTCTCGAAGTGCTCTTCCCTGCGATCCAGCTAGCTTATGGGAGGGAGCTTTCTTTGCTTCCGGCGATGGTTGCCAGCATCCATTGCGGGCTTAGGAGCGTAGTCAGCAGTTTTATACAGGTGGGTCCCAAGCCATCGGCCGAGCTTGTTTGTCCGAAGGTTGAGCTTCCTTACGCTTATCTGATGGCGTGGATTGTGCTTCACTGCCCTAACCTGATGTCAGCGCCCAGTGCTGTTGATACTCCCGTTCCTTTCATACAGCTGTTGGAGAGGAGTAGATGGATTGGGAAGAAATTTGATGACGTACAACGAGAACTCCAAGTCCGCAGGAGCTGGGAGTTCTTCAAGTGCTTTCCCCACTTCTCGGGCCGCTACGGTGATGTGCTGACCGATGTGGAGAAACCCCGAACTGACCGGACCGCTCTCGACGTCGGTTGCTTCCGCTGGCTGGTGAATATCCGTGTCGGGTATTTAGTTCTCCGGGTGAAGAACCGTTGTCACATAGAGCCTTACCTTCCTTGCCGCTTCGCTCGTCAGTTTGGCTACGACCAACTATACGTTGGGAATCCGAGCCGTGGCTTGCATGTTGAGGGAGGGCTCGTTGACGGCGTACGGGCATGGTTATGGACAATGGTGGGTTGCACCGGGGCTCAGTTCGTTCTTCCTTCGTATAAACGCAAGCCAATGATCACTTTCCTTAGCTGCAAGTGGTTCCTCTCTGCTGATGACTCCATAAGTGTAAGGAGTCTTTCAGAGTTAGAGTCTGAGCACTTGGTGCATGCTGCTATGATGGCTGCTCGCAAGGCTGAGCTTGCTCAAAAGCAGGGGAAGAGGCCTGCCCAATCTCCTCTTCCAGACAAAGCTGATGGAGAACTTCTTCCCGAAGATTACAACGAGACTTTTGAGGAGGGCTACGCGGGCATAGACACCGACCAAGAAGCACTTGATGCAGGTTTGTCATGTCCCCTTGATTTTCTTTCTTGACCATTATTGCCTTAGGTAGGACAGTTAATGATCATGAGTCACTCACTTCTCGTTATACGAACTCAGGGCTTAACGACCTAGCTCCTACGCATGCTGAGACGTGTGGCCAGCCTAGGCAAGGCCGACCTGTTGGTTCCAGGGGGGTCGGTACCTCGAAGAGTAAGAAGATCGCTCACAAACCCCCCGTTGGCCAGCGTCCTTATAGAGTGGATTCAGACGATATTGCTGATGGAGAGGAAGGTAACATCTTGTCGAGCCCACTTTTATTGCTTTAAGGTGATTCACCTTCTGGGATTCATGATCATGCTTCATGATTCAGGGTTCCTTGAGGAGGGCGAGCTTCCACCAGATCCGGTATTCTCTGGGGCTGATAACATGGACTGCTTCGTGCAGCAGATGTGCAACGCCCTTCATGACGGTTCCTTGGGCATTGATCTAAACATCGACCTTGAGCAAGCAGATGGCGTCGAGCCTACCGGTTCGTACTTAGGTATACCTACATCCGATGATGCCCTCCCTCGTCGTGGGGAAAGAAGGTCTCCTGTTCCTGTTGCAGGTATTGCCAAGCTTTCCCTTCTTCTTTATCTTTTTTTTTTCACATCTCCAACATCTGGGTTGCCCTGCAGATGTTGTGCTAGAAAAGCCAGCTGAGGAGAGAGTCGTTCATGATGTAGGTCTTGAGGAACAGGGATATGCTCCTGTACCTAGTTTCTCGAAATCCGATGCTGGATTACTAGCCGACATGTTGGCCGAACAGACTTTCGGAGGGACTGTGAGACCACTCTTTGGGAGTGATTCATTCACAGGTACCTATCCGATCCCACTTTTCTTTATTTGTCTAAATTTTCATTTTGACTAATAAAGAGGTGTAACTATAGGACCAGGCGTTGTGCCTGATGCTACTACAGCTTCGGGCGTTTTCTCACCTCCTCCGAGTACGACTGATTTGCCCACGGGGGTTGACATACCCTCTATGACCACTCCTGTCGTTACTTCGGATTCTGTCGGATTTCAACCCGAGGGGACTTCTGCCGGCATAGGTATACCTCGAACTTCCCCTTCGGGTTTTCTGATTGTTTTCGATAATCCCTTAGCTTTTATATTGTTGCTTGCAGGACCTCGCTCTTCTCTATATGAGCGTGTCCGCGCCCTTCTGGCCGACACCGATCCAGATAGAGACATCTTCCGTATGGACCTTGGCTTCTTCACCGCCTTCTATAACGGTATGATAGAGAAGCTTCTTCACAGAGAGTACTGCTTCGATCAATTCAGGCGTTCCTTTTCTCGTCACATGATGATGATGAGAGAAGAGGGACATCCAGAATTGGCCGATTCCTTCACTGCCGAATTCGCTACTCTGGAGTCAGAGATCCGAGAGCTGAGGGAGTTGAAGGCTGGTGGAGCTTCCTCTTTTGTATCCTCTCAGATGGAGGATAGGCTGACGCAGTGGCATGACTTGAGATCTTCCATTGGCAGCGAGCTTCGATCACGTGAGCAATCTGTTGCACAGCTGATGGCTAATCTAGCGAAGAAGGATGTCGGCAGGGCCGAGCTACTCAGCTCTTTAGATTCTACCCGTGAGGAGATAACCAGGCTGAAGGATGCTTTGAGGCGTGCCGAGGAATCCGCTACTCTCATCGCCGAGGATCTGGCTGGATTAGAGCGTTCTCACGAATGGACGCTGGATAAGCTGGGATCGACACAGGAGGGATTGATGAAGCTACAGACTGAAGCCGCGGAGGTCTTGAGCAGTTCCGAGGATTCTGTCCGAGATAGCCTGCAGGCGGAACTTGAGCAGAGCTACGTAGACAGGCTTTCTAGCTTGGAGTCCGATATTCTTAGCCGTCAGTTGCCTTCGGGCTAATGAACTTGTTGTTGTATGCTTCTGGCTTGATCTACTACTATAGACTCCGTATTTGCTTCTTTCATAGGATGTTTTGGTACACCCCCAGCCTTTAATGCTATGACTTTGAATTCATAGACTTCACCATTTCTTATAGGGAAAAGGGCACCCCGCACCGCGTATTAGGCGATGACTTATCCCTTCTTAGGCTTTGGGATAAAATTCCCCAGGTTTAGACCCTGGTAACTTTTTTCAATCGGCGAAAGATTTTAAACCAGCAATACGTGTTAGGTATAGACTTTGGGATTATTGACAAACCCCCAGCCTTCAACGGGTTTGACATGCCTTTACCGATTACCGTTTGAATCGGGCTAGCATGCGAATTGTCTAAATCCGTTCCGCATGTAACGTTGTGCCAAGAAAATTGCTTTTCTTGGACTTAGTGCTATGATTTTGAATACATAGGCTTTGTCTTTCTCACGGGAATAGACTACCCGGCAACGCGTGTTAGGCGTTGACTTCATCCCTGTCTTTTCTGAAAGCAAAGACAGGGGGAAAAGTGCTATGCTTTTGAATACATAGTCTTCGTCTTTCTCACGGGAAAGACTACCCGACAACGCGTGTTAGGCGTTGACTTCATCTCTATCTTTTCTGAAAGCAAAGACAGGGGGAAAAGGTGCTATGCTTTTGAATACATAGACTTCGTCTTTCTCACGGGAAAGACTACCCGGCAACGCGTGTTAGGCGTTGACTTCATCCCTATCTTTTCTGAAAGCAAAGACAGGGGAAAAGGTGCTATGCTTTTGAATACATAGACTTCGTCTTTCTCACGGGAAAGACTACCCGGCAACGCGTGTTAGGCGTTGACTTCATCCCTGTCTTTTCTGAAAGCAAAGACAGGGGAAAATGGGAGAGGAAGAATTTTATATTCTATCTCCCAGCATTGAAGAGGAAGAATTTTATATCCTATCTTCAATTGGAAAAGAGACTCAATGAGAGAGGAAGAATTTTATATTCTATCTCCCATTGCTGAAGAGGAAGAATTTTATATTCTATCTTCAGTTGGAAAGGAAACTCGAGGTGGGATCTCCACCCCCAGAATCCGACAGGTGAAACTAGGAGTGGGATCTCCACTCCGAGAATCGAAAGGCTGAGAGAGGAAGAATTTTATATTCTGTCTCACAGTGCTGAAGAGGAAGAATTTTATATTCTATCTTCAGCTGGAAAGGAAACTCGAGGTGGGAACTCCACCCCCAGGATCCAAAGGATGAAACTAGGAGTGGGATCTCCACTCCGAGAATCAAAAAGACTCGGATAACCCTAACTATCGTAAGGTTTGGTTACTCGATTTGAAATTGGACCTCTCGTTCATTGGAGGAATCGAGAGGGGATTTTGGTTATGGCCCTAACTGTAGTAAGGTTTGACCAAGTGGGAATTGTGTGGTGGAGACTATGAATCGTTAAACACCACTGAAAGTTTTGTGAGGGAAGATTAATCCATCGAATGATTAGATCTCATCTCAGCGAAAGAGTGTTTGTGAGAGTTAGAGTCTGACAAACAAGAACATTCGGAATTCGAATGTGGATTTCTTGTTCATCTCTCTTACAGCGACTGGGTTATCCCTAAGAATATCCCAATGTGATATTCTTCCGGGAACTTCCCGGTACATCGAAATTTTCTGAGGATACTAAGGATAGTATCTCTTCAGGAATTTGCCATTTATTGGCATCATGAGCCGGTCACCATCTTTGGTGACTAGGCGATAGGCGCCGTTCGAGTAAACTGTTTCTACTACGAACGGTCCTTCCCATTTGGGTTCGAATTTGCCTTTCTTCTTGGAGTTAAGGATCATAGGACGTCTTTCAGTCAAGACCAAATCCCCTTCCTTAAAACTCCTTTGTCGAACTTTTTTGTCGAAGGCTCGAGAAATTCTGGCTTGGTAAAACTCAATATGCTGTTGAGCTTCCAGACGCTTTTCATCGAGCATCTCGAGTTCTTCGAGGCGTTTCTGATGTTGTTCTTCGGTCGTCATCTGGGTTGCAAGAGCGATCCGAAGAGATGGAATTTGGATTTCCAAAGGGAGAACGGCTTCACATCCGTACACCAATGAATACGGGGTTGCGCCGGTCGGGGTACGTACCGTAGTACGGTAGGCCCATAGTGCCG
>BQKN01061895.1:0-10642 GCA_022839385.1 Asparagus kiusianus
CCTAAAGTCAGCGCCTCACACGCGTCGCCGGGTAGCCTATTCCCGTAACAAGTGGTAAAGTCTATGTATTCAACATCATAGCACAAAGTCTAAAGGAGTTTATTCCTTTAGCACAGCGTCACATGCGGAACGGATTTAAACAATCCGCATGTAAGCCCGATTCAAATGGTAATCGGTAAGAGCACCTCAAATCCGTTGAAGGCTGAGGATTTGCCAAAAATCCTAAGTCAACGTCTCATACACGTTGCTGTTTAATCTTTTCACAGGAGAAAGACGAAGTCTACGTATTCAATATCGTAGCACTAAAAGGGTTAACTCTTTTAGCTTAACGTCACATGCGGAACGGACTTAAACAATCCGCATGCTAGCCCGACTCAAACGGTAGTCGGTAAAGGCTTATCAAATCCGTTGAGGGCTGAGAATTTGCCAAAAATTCTATAAGTACGAGTCATTGACGCATCAATTCTATGGATTGGTCTCGTGACTCAAGTATCCGCCACGCTCCAACTCCTTATGAGCTTAAACTGTGTATACTCCAGCAGACGTACGAGTATAAACTGTGTCAAACGTCGAACAGCGCATTACAATGAAGCCTGAATGCCGGACAACGCGTCGCAATGATGCTCAAACGCTGGACAACGCCGTCAATCAATGGTTAGTTCTGTGTTGAAGCAGCAGACTCGAGCTAAAAAAAGCAAGAAATCAGGAATCGACTTCAAGTTCAAAATTCCAACAACGGTCAGACAATAAATGCAGCACCGGAATCTTCACAGGCGTTCTACAAAGCACTGAATGACCTGAAGGAATCGAATGAATCCAGAACAGAAGCCATTCCAAAGTCTCGCTACACCGACTGAAGGTTGGGACAATCACATCCAAAGTATTCCAGACTCTTCTATAAAAGAACGAGGCTGAAATACTTTGGAGGGGGTATCTGTAGGCGTATAAAATTGCCTATAGGTCCCTTCGCACAGCTTGACGACGCTGATTCGACAAATGGACCATCGGACGACATATCCAAGCACGACCGTTATCCTGCAAACGCCTAAGCCAAGCGACACGCGACGAAGCGAACTAACGAGGCAACGAAGCTAACGAATTGCACGCGATCAACGAATACAATCGCGTGCGGAATCAATCCAACGGTTCGAGGAGTCAACGAGTCATCTAAACAAGAGCGAACTCGGATGAACCACGATCGAATCAAGATCGGTTTCGAACTCGAACTCAGAAGTGGATTAACTGCCATATTTGGAATCAAGTCAACAAGTCGATTCCAAACCAAGTCAACCACAAACCGAATCATGTCCGAACAACACAGAACCGGAAACAATGGGGAACAACGAAACGACGGAAAAACCCACCTAAGGGGGATCGGCCAAAGCCGAGCTACCCATAGGTGGCTCGGCCAAGGCCGAGCCACCCACAGGTGGCCCGGCCCAGTTCCGTGCACGGGACACAGTTTTGAGCGCCTATAAATAGGCCTTGTGCTCATTTGTTTCGGAGGTTGGATTTTGAAGGAGGCGAAGCCCTGCTGGATTGAAGACTCAGATCTAAAAAAGATCTCAACTTTGAAGGCTTGAAGGCTTGGACTTCCAGATCCGGTGCTCGGCGATCGTCAACGCCAAATAAGGTAGGAGTTCGAGAGAATCGGATCTGAGATCTACACGATCACACTCCGGATCTAAGCTTGGTTCTTAGATCCCGAGCATCGAGCGGTTGTTTCCTTGGTGAAACAATCCCTCCCGGCTATTATTCCCTTGGTGGAATAGTACCCGTCATATCGTGTAGATTCGACCGGATCGAGATCACGCGGTGGTCCACGGATTAACCCCGGCGCAGGCAAAGAACCCACAAAGCGAGTGATCGCATAACAGGAGCCCACGATTCGTTCGGCAAACAAGGATAAAATTTGTAATCTTTCTTTTTCTTATTTTTGATTTTCATTGTAACCGGATCTTATAAAAAGACCGGATCTTTGTAACCGATAAACAGTTATTGAGATGGCAATGATATCAATGAAGAAAGACATGAATTTTCCCGCGAACAATCTGGCGACCACAGTGGGAGCCACCGATCTCGCCGACGAGATCGTTGCGTCGCAACCGCGGATCCCGATCCCGGTCGTGGAGGAGGTCGAATACGAGTTCGACCAACAGAAGTTCGAGGCGTACCTGTCGTCCTCGTCCGGATCTACCTCATCCCGCAAGTCCAAGTCTCCAAAGTTCTCCTCCAAGAGGAAACTTCGTTGGTACGAAGATGTTGAAACTACCAACGAAGATCTCGCCCCGTTTGATGCCGAAGCTGCATTGGGTGAGATCTCCCCAACCTCCAACCAGGTCGGATCTACTCTGGCCAACCCTTCTGCCGCAGGGGGTGTAGTGATTCTCTCGAAGAGAGCCCGCCAAAGGCAACGGCAACGCCTTGCGAAACAATTCGCAAAGGCCATGGAATCTATTGACGGAGTTCGCTACAAGGCGGATCTGAAGAACAGAAGAGGTAAACGGCCTCAACAACCGATGAATGGCAACTCCTCCAAGCCGCCGACGGACGAATGGATCCGCGTCAAACGGAACCGATCAACGCTGGAGGAGCGCATTCGCAAGCGCCGCTCACTATCAGCGCAGGCACGGGCTCAAATTGAAGAAGCCCGTAGAAGGCTGCAGAAGGAGGTGGCAAAGAAACCGCCCCCAACCCGCCAAGTATGGAGGCCGAAATCTGAAACAGCTATTCAGGTTAAGGCACAATCGTTACAGCCTTCGAAGCAGGTTCAATCTCCGGCGAGCCAACTCGAATCGCCGATGATCCCTACAATTACTCCAGGAGATCCTGCGGAACCATCCCGAAGAAGGAGGTCAATTTTGGAACGCCTCGGTCCAATCCCCGATGAAAGAGGCAAGGCTCCAGTTTAAGAGTGTTTGGGCCCGATGAAAAAGCCCCGAATGAATCAACATGCTGGGGGTCGTTGTCACTTTCAGCATGACGAGGAGTTCAACGCTACTGCGCGTGCCAATTTGCGCATTGAAGTCCAGGAGCCCGCTGAGAACTCATGCCTACAAAGGCATGTTTCGAGGCGTATGACTCTTGAAAACCCAAAGAAGGCGATTCGCCCCCAGAAGGAAACGTTGTCGTCCGATGACGATAACGTTATACCTGGGAAATCGTGCCAACACGCGATAGGTTGCTCCGACTTTCATACGGACGAGTTGTACTATCGTGCTGGGGGTACGAGCAAGACAAGAAAGAGAGGCCCTCGTAGGCTCGAGACTCAGTGCCCCTGTTCCAAACTCATTCGGGCAGTATTGTCTCAGTGTAATTGCACTAAGACGGTCCCCGAAAGAGTCTCGGTGTTCGAGAGGCTCAGCACTGAAACGCCAAAGCCAAGGCCTAGGTGTTTCCGACGAAGGAGAGCAGTGGTTGAAGATGGAGAATTTCTAAGGGTCACCGCTAATATGACCAACAAGGGGACATTGGCACGGGATGATCTCGAGTCGATTCTGAATGCATCTTGGCGTCTAACCCGTTTGCAGTCCGGAGCCATCTCACGAAGGACGTATGGCAGGATTCGGACAAGATTACCTTCAGAAGATGAAGAGTCGGATGCTTGCTCTGCGGTTGCATCTGACAACACTGTATCCAGCGAAGGAGAACCCCGCGAGTCATTCATGATAAGCGCGGAACAAGTGGCTAAGATGCTTGAAGAAGCCATGGCCAAACAACAGGAGACCTTCAGGCTCGAGATGCAGATGGCCATGCAGACCATGAGGGAGATGCATGAGCAGCAAATCCAGGCACTGAGGAACCAGCAAGGCGAACCAAGCCACCGTAATCAGGTTGTTCAAGAAGTTGAGCATACGGATACGGATGAAACTCGCAATGCCGATGACCCTCCCATCAACGCAGGGGGTGGTAATGAGGATGCCAACGAAGATACAAGTGAAAACTTGAAGATCAAAAGCCTCAAGAGCAAAATCAATACCTTGATGTCCGCTCAAGAGGTGAAGAAAACGGGCATTCCTTGTCCATACCCAAGGGAGTGGGATTCAATCCCCTATCCGGCGAAGTTTAGTTTAATCAACTTTACGCCGTTCGATGGGAAGGGTTCCTCCACTCAGCATTTGATTTATATCAAATCGCACCTGGGTGTTATCTCCGGCAATGAGCCTCTGATGGTGCGGTCATTCGTTGGCACTCTTCGCGGAGCCGCCTTCGATTGGTATCGCCGCCTCAAGCCAGGAAGCGTGCATAGCTGGGACGACATGGAGACAAAATTCCTCGCTAACTTCTTCGACGACGACACCGAGATATCCATCGGAACGTTGCTCGACGAGAAACAAAAGGACGGGGAGTTAGTCGAAACCTTCGTCAAAAGGTTCCGGAACAAGGCGTTGAATTGCCGGGACCCGATCACTGAAGAGTTCATTCTTCAGACTTGCCACAACAATCTTTCATTGGACGTGCTGGAAGCAATGGGAACAGCGCCGTCCAACACTTGGAAAGATTTGAAGGTTCGAGGGGAGCAAGCCGAACGATTCCTCTGAAGGAAGAAGGCCGAGAGAAGTCAATCGACGACTAATCCTCCAAACTCGAACTTCGCCTCTCGTGGTAAGGGCAAAACACCTGCAGCGGCTGTTGACGCTAATCAAACGTCGCAACAGTAGTCCCGGAGACAACAGAAAACTTCGGATCAGAGGCCTCAAAAAGAGTACTCCTTCAAGGACGAAGATGTTCCAGCCATCTTCAAATCCCTCCTTGACAATAACAAGATTAAGCTCCCACCGATCACGAATCAGGAGGAAGCTGACAACACTGCGGATCCGAAGTATTGCGCATACCACAGGAGGATCCTTCATCCCACCAAGGCCTGCTTTACTCTAAAGAACAGTATCCAGACCTTGGTTGAAGCCGGCGTCATAACGCTAGAGTAAGCCAGTCAAGTCCGTGCCGACTCCAGTGGGTGCACGAGTATAAACTGTATCCCCTGACTCTGACCGGTATATGAGTATAAACTGCTTCCTGACACTCCAAAAAGTATACGAGTATAAACTGCTTCTTAATACTCCAATAGGTATATGAGTCTAAACTATTTCTTTTCTTCCACGGGAAGTTCCTGGAGAGTGCCGTGCATAGTACTCTTAAGGATAACCCGATCGTGCACCCAGTTTTGTAAAGAAAGCTGGGGGTTGATAATTCATGTAACGGGAAGTTCCCAGAAGAATGTTAAATATAATATTCTTAGGGATAACCCGATCATTATGAATAAAGTGATAAACACTAAACACTCTTGAAATCACTGACGAATTGTCAGAACCCTGTTTTTGTTAAGTCTTTATCACTTAACATCAGAAACCCCCTTTGAGTAATTTGTACGAACCAACATCTTACAGTGATTTGTACTCTTACTCTCCTTTTTCGCTTGGTCAAACCTTCCTACAGTTAGGACCAAAACCAAAATCCCCTCTCGATTCCTTCAATGAACGAGAGGCCCACAAATCGAGCGATCAAACCTTCTTACAGTTAGGATCATTTTAAACCTCCCACTTGGTCAAACCTTCCTACAGTTAGGACCACAACCAAAAAACCCCTCTCGATTCCTCCAATGAACGAGAGGTCCGCTTTCAAGTCGAGTGATCAAACCTTCCTAAAGTTAGGGTCATCTCAAACTCTCGCTTGGTCAAACCTTCCTACAGTTAGGACCAAAATCACAATTCACTCTCGATAAACGAGAAATTCATCTTTAGTTCGGTAATCAAACCTTCCGACAGTTAGGGTTATCCGAATCTTTTCGATTCTCGGAGTGGAGATCCCACTCTTAGTTTCACCTTTCCGGATTCTGGGGGTGGAGATCCCACTCTTAGTTTCACCTTTCCGGATTCTGGGGGTGGAGATCCCACCTCGAGTTTCCTTTTCAAATTGGGAATAGAATATAAAATTATTCCTTCCCCACACCAACCTTTTCCAAGAATTTAGGATTCATCCTAGGAAGTTTATCCCGAATCCTAAGCAGGGATAAGTCTGCGCCTAACACGCGCTGCCGGTTTAGTCTTTTTCCGATTAAAAAAGACATCAGAGTTCAATTCTGGGGTATTTTATCCTGAAACCTAAGTAAGGATAAGTCGACGCCTAACACGCATCGCCGGTTAGCTCTTACCCGTTAAAAAGAACACTCGCCCACGTATTCAACATTATGGCAGGCTGTTATTAATAACGCCGAAATCCATGCCTCACACGCGTGGGGAATTTCATCCTGAATCCTAAGAAAGGATATGCCGACGCCTAACACGCGTCGCCGGTTTAGTCTTTTTTCGATTGAAAAAGATACCAAGAGTTTATCAATCTTGGACTCATCCTAGGAAGTTTATCCCGAATCCTAAGCAGGGATAAGTCTGCGCCTAACACGCGCTGCCGGTTTAGTCTTTTTCCGATTGAAAAAGGCACCAGAGTTCGATTCTGGGGTATTTTATCCTGAAACCTAAGCAAGGATAAGTCCGCGCCTAACACGCGTTGCCGGTTAGTTCTTGACCGTTAAAAAGAACATCCGTCCGCATATTCAACATTGTGGCAGGTTGTTATTAATAACACCGAAATCCATGCCTTACACGCATGGGGAATTTCATCCTGAATCCTAAGAAAGGATAAGTCAACGCCTAACACGCGTCGCCGGTTTAGTCTTTTTCCGATTGAAAAAGACACCAGAGTTCAATTCTGGGGTATGTTATCCCGAAGCCTAAGTAGGGATAAGTCAGCGCCTCACACGCGTCGCCGGGTAGCCTATTCCCGTAACAATGGCGAAGTCTATGTATTCGACATCATAGCACAAAGTCTCAGAGAATTCAATCTCTGAGCACAACGTTACATGCGAACGGATTTAAACAATCCGCATGCTAGCCCGACTCAAACGGTAGTCGGTAAAGGCTAATCAAATCCGTTTAAGGCTGGGGGTTAGCCAAAAACCCTAAAGTCAGCGCCTCACACGCGTCGCCGGGTAGCCTATTCCCGTAACAAGTGGTAAAGTCTATGTATTCAACATCATAGCACAAAGTCTAAAGGAGTTTATTCCTTTAGCACAGCGTCACATGCGGAACGGATTTAAACAATCCGCATGTAAGCCCGATTCAAATGGTAATCGGTAAGAGCACCTCAAATCCGTTGAAGGCTGAGGATTTGCCAAAAATCCTAAGTCAACGTCTCATACACGTTGCTGTTTAATCTTTTCACAGGAGAAAGACGAAGTCTACGTATTCAATATCGTAGCACTAAAAGGGTTAACTCTTTTAGCTTAACGTCACATGCGGAACGGACTTAAACAATCCGCATGCTAGCCCGACTCAAACGGTAGTCGGTAAAGGCTTATCAAATCCGTTGAGGGCTGAGAATTTGCCAAAAATTCTATAAGTACGAGTCATTGACGCATCAATTCTATGGATTGGTCTCGTGACTCAAGTATCCGCCACGCTCCAACTCCTTATGAGCTTAAACTGTGTATACTCCAGCAGACGTACGAGTATAAACTGTGTCAAACGTCGAACAGCGCATTACAATGAAGCCTGAATGCCGGACAACGCGTCGCAATGATGCTCAAACGCTGGACAACGCCGTCAATCAATGGTTAGTTCTGTGTTGAAGCAGCAGACTCGAGCTAAAAAAAGCAAGAAATCAGGAATCGACTTCAAGTTCAAAATTCCAACAACGGTCAGACAATAAATGCAGCACCGGAATCTTCACAGGCGTTCTACAAAGCACTGAATGACCTGAAGGAATCGAATGAATCCAGAACAGAAGCCATTCCAAAGTCTCGCTACACCGACTGAAGGTTGGGACAATCACATCCAAAGTATTCCAGACTCTTCTATAAAAGAACGAGGCTGAAATACTTTGGAGGGGGTATCTGTAGGCGTATAAAATTGCCTATAGGTCCCTTCGCACAGCTTGACGACGCTGATTCGACAAATGGACCATCGGACGACATATCCAAGCACGACCGTTATCCTGCAAACGCCTAAGCCAAGCGACACGCGACGAAGCGAACTAACGAGGCAACGAAGCTAACGAATTGCACGCGATCAACGAATACAATCGCGTGCGGAATCAATCCAACGGTTCGAGGAGTCAACGAGTCATCTAAACAAGAGCGAACTCGGATGAACCACGATCGAATCAAGATCGGTTTCGAACTCGAACTCAGAAGTGGATTAACTGCCATATTTGGAATCAAGTCAACAAGTCGATTCCAAACCAAGTCAACCACAAACCGAATCATGTCCGAACAACACAGAACCGGAAACAATGGGGAACAACGAAACGACGGAAAAACCCACCTAAGGGGGATCGGCCAAAGCCGAGCTACCCATAGGTGGCTCGGCCAAGGCCGAGCCACCCACAGGTGGCCCGGCCCAGTTCCGTGCACGGGACACAGTTTTGAGCGCCTATAAATAGGCCTTGTGCTCATTTGTTTCGGAGGTTGGATTTTGAAGGAGGCGAAGCCCTGCTGGATTGAAGACTCAGATCTAAAAAAGATCTCAACTTTGAAGGCTTGAAGGCTTGGACTTCCAGATCCGGTGCTCGGCGATCGTCAACGCCAAATAAGGTAGGAGTTCGAGAGAATCGGATCTGAGATCTACACGATCACACTCCGGATCTAAGCTTGGTTCTTAGATCCCGAGCATCGAGCGGTTGTTTCCTTGGTGAAACAATCCCTCCCGGCTATTATTCCCTTGGTGGAATAGTACCCGTCATATCGTGTAGATTCGACCGGATCGAGATCACGCGGTGGTCCACGGATTAACCCCGGCGCAGGCAAAGAACCCACAAAGCGAGTGATCGCATAACAGGAGCCCACGATTCGTTCGGCAAACAAGGATAAAATTTGTAATCTTTCTTTTTCTTATTTTTGATTTTCATTGTAACCGGATCTTATAAAAAGACCGGATCTTTGTAACCGATAAACAGTTATTGAGATGGCAATGATATCAATGAAGAAAGACATGAATTTTCCCGCGAACAATCTGGCGACCACAGTGGGAGCCACCGATCTCGCCGACGAGATCGTTGCGTCGCAACCGCGGATCCCGATCCCGGTCGTGGAGGAGGTCGAATACGAGTTCGACCAACAGAAGTTCGAGGCGTACCTGTCGTCCTCGTCCGGATCTACCTCATCCCGCAAGTCCAAGTCTCCAAAGTTCTCCTCCAAGAGGAAACTTCGTTGGTACGAAGATGTTGAAACTACCAACGAAGATCTCGCCCCGTTTGATGCCGAAGCTGCATTGGGTGAGATCTCCCCAACCTCCAACCAGGTCGGATCTACTCTGGCCAACCCTTCTGCCGCAGGGGGTGTAGTGATTCTCTCGAAGAGAGCCCGCCAAAGGCAACGGCAACGCCTTGCGAAACAATTCGCAAAGGCCATGGAATCTATTGACGGAGTTCGCTACAAGGCGGATCTGAAGAACAGAAGAGGTAAACGGCCTCAACAACCGATGAATGGCAACTCCTCCAAGCCGCCGACGGACGAATGGATCCGCGTCAAACGGAACCGATCAACGCTGGAGGAGCGCATTCGCAAGCGCCGCTCACTATCAGCGCAGGCACGGGCTCAAATTGAAGAAGCCCGTAGAAGGCTGCAGAAGGAGGTGGCAAAGAAACCGCCCCCAACCCGCCAAGTATGGAGGCCGAAATCTGAAACAGCTATTCAGGTTAAGGCACAATCGTTACAGCCTTCGAAGCAGGTTCAATCTCCGGCGAGCCAACTCGAATCGCCGATGATCCCTACAATTACTCCAGGAGATCCTGCGGAACCATCCCGAAGAAGGAGGTCAATTTTGGAACGCCTCGGTCCAATCCCCGATGAAAGAGGCAAGGCTCCAGTTTAAGAGTGTTTGGGCCCGATGAAAAAGCCCCGAATGAATCAACATGCTGGGGGTCGTTGTCACTTTCAGCATGACGAGGAGTTCAACGCTACTGCGCGTGCCAATTTGCGCATTGAAGTCCAGGAGCCCGCTGAGAACTCATGCCTACAAAGGCATGTTTCGAGGCGTATGACTCTTGAAAACCCAAAGAAGGCGATTCGCCCCCAGAAGGAAACGTTGTCGTCCGATGACGATAACGTTATACCTGGGAAATCGTGCCAACACGCGATAGGTTGCTCCGACTTTCATACGGACGAGTTGTACTATCGTGCTGGGGGTACGAGCAAGACAAGAAAGAGAGGCCCTCGTAGGCTCGAGACTCAGTGCCCCTGTTCCAAACTCATTCGGGCAGTATTGTCTCAGTGTAATTGCACTAAGACGGTCCCCGAAAGAGTCTCGGTGTTCGAGAGGCTCAGCACTGAAACGCCAAAGCCAAGGCCTAGGTGTTTCCGACGAAGGAGAGCAGTGGTTGAAGATGGAGAATTTCTAAGGGTCACCGCTAATATGACCAACAAGGGGACATTGGCACGGGATGATCTCGAGTCGATTCTGAATGCATCTTGGCGTCTAACCCGTTTGCAGTCCGGAGCCATCTCACGAAGGACGTATGGCAGGATTCGGACAAGATTACCTTCAGAAGATGAAGAGTCGGATGCTTGCTCTGCGGTTGCATCTGACAACACTGTATCCAGCGAAGGAGAACCCCGCGAGTCATTCATGATAAGCGCGGAACAAGTGGC
>BQKN01061900.1:5535-19200 GCA_022839385.1 Asparagus kiusianus
TAGTCATAACCAACCAAAAGAGTTTCAGAAAACTTACAATTCCTTTTGTTCCTCGCATGGAACTATGATTGAATTGAATGCCTTGTATATCTTTTTCTCGTCGAAGCTAGTTTTAATGTAGTTGAAGGCTTTAACAATGTTGAGCACATGTTCCTAATGTCCAGATCGATCTTTCAAGGAGTCATAATGTTTGGCAACATTATTTTTTACATCATACTCTAAGAGATGCCAATGATCTCCTTGGATAATGGGAACTAAGATGTTAGTAATTCCTTCATCGATGAAACTTTTGATGAAGATTTCATATGCATCTCGGTAGTCAGGTTCTCCTTTTTCCACATGTATTGTATATTGTAATCAAGAATTAGTCTGATCATACACTTTTAACATAGATTAAAATGGATAATAGATATATGCCCTAGATATATATACTTACTAAAAAGAAAACAGAGACCAAGCCGTATTTTTTGCGATATGATTCGTTCTAAGGCATGTTCTGCCATTCACGTATTGTATCAATTAGCATCTCAGTAACCTATAATATGTCAAACAAGAAATAAATAATAGTAACATAAAAGATGATAAACAATAATTATTAAGAATACGTTTTATCTTACTAAATCATCAAGTCGACCACCACGTAAAATGTAAAGAAGCTCAAATCTGTCAATAGATGACCATTGAGATTTATACACTTTAATCATACTGCAAAAAAATGAAACAATTAATATACTTACTGACAAATACATAACCTTTATAACAAATACGTAACCTCAACAACCAATCCCTAAGCTTCACAACCAAAGCCAAACCATAACAACAAACACATAACCTTAACAACCAAAGTGAAACCTTAACAATAATCAGAAACATTAACAACCAAACCGTAACCTTAACAACCAACCTGTAACCCTAACAACTAGTTGATAACCTTAAAAGCAAAGCGATAAAATTATAATATGAGCTAAATACTTACTTGTTGCACCTACAAATACAGAAATGGTTGAGAACTTTATTCTCCTCTTCCGTCAGCAGGGCAGCAACATCTGTCGATACCTTATAATTATGAAAAATTGTGGGGTGCTTATCATAAAACTTGATGATGAAGCCTTCAGGATAGGGAATCCCCATGTTTAAGTCATTCATGTACTTTTCTTCTTCCTTGCTCATAGGGGAACTCATGAGACCTTTTCAAATTGAGCGGGGATCACCATGTAGCCTAGCAGGTGGCAGTTCTGTTTTCTTTTCCTCAACCTGCTCTTCCTCCTTTTCCCCTACTTCTATAATTTCTTTTTCCCCCCAAAATTTGTTTTTCTTTGGCTACCTTCTTCTTCCCCTCAGTATAAGAGGTAACTACATGTTTGGAAGACTTCATCCTTCTTCTTGCTCTACTTCTTTTATGGGGTGCGGGCACCTTTGCATCCCACTTTCTCTTATTCATTTTGATAATAAGAGGAACTTCTTCATCCTTAAAAAATATGTCAGCTTCTGGTGGAGGGACTTCCTCTAGGCGAGGACATTCCCTCTCCGTATCAATGTCAGTTGTGTCAGCTGATGGAAAATCCTCTGTTGGAGGGACTTCCCCTGGTAGAGGGCCTTCTCTTTCCTTATTAATGTCAGTAAAGTCAGATTAAGGGGATTCCCTCTCAATCTCAATGTTAGCCATGATGTGTGGAGTGCCTGATTCAAAAAAACAAAAAAAACAAAAAAAAAAACAAAAAAAGCAGAAGATTCAAAATATAATTATGATAAAACTTAACAACCACTATCTAACATTAACAACTAATCCATAGAGTTAACAATTAATTTGTAAACATAACAACCAATCCTTATACTTAACAATCAATTTGTATACTTAACAATCAATCTTTAACCTTAATAACTAATCCCTAACCTTAACAACAAATCCCTAATATTAACAACCAATCTGTAACACTAACAACCAATCTCTAACCTTAATAACTAATTTATAATTTTAACAACTATGCAATATAATTCACAAGTAATAAAAAAAGGATCTAACATGTACAAGTTTGTTGCTCCATCGCTGGGCTAGACACCTCTCCCGTCAACCTCTTATTGTTATATACAGTGAGGCTATTTCATTAGGCATTGCTCAGCTCCTTTCTTAGCCTTCTCACTTGTGCAGGCAGAGAAGCCACTTTTACATATAGAGAAGTTATCTCTAGTCGATCGGTAGCAATATGATCTTTGAATTTCTTCTCATTGTCGCGACGTTATTTTTGATTCATTATCACGATCCTCTTTCAATAGCTCACTTGCTGATGTAATTCTATTTGATCAACTGTCTCATTGTGCTACTCGACCGCTTCATCAATATTATATAGCATAGTCTATACAATGGACAGATAGATTATTATTAAAAATTATTAAAAACTAATAGACACCATTAACAAGAAATTTCTTCTAATCCCCTTTTCTTTTTTTGGAAGAGGCTGTCTTGGGCTACATGCTCTACTGGTGTCTTTAGCAGCCGGTTCCTTCTTCTTCTTCTCTTTCTCCTTCTCCTACTCCTTCCCCCACAAACCTCCCTCAAGACTTTAAACTTGGCCCTGGAACTGTGGAAGCTTTATAGTAGCTTGCCTTGCTTTAGCTACAACTGTGACGTCCTAAGGTTCATACAATGCTACAGTTCCAGGTGAAACCCGGATTGTCAAACCTGCCAAGCACCAAACACAATGCTATGACATGTTTCACCATCACAATCGTTATCTTTCTAGAGGAAATAATAAATAGATAAAGGTACAGACAGGCAAAACTAGAAATAGAACAACACCGAATATACACAGAAAAAGCACAAGAAATATTAATAATAAGCCCAACTGGAATGAATAGATATATCTCTGAGTCTGAACTAAATTTCAAATATAATGAGTCAAATAAACAAAGTCTTACAATAGCTCTCAACTCTATAAAATAAAATACCAATCTAGAGTCTGAAAATAATCAACTACATGTGGAGTTCTATAATAACTACAAAATATAATAAATAGCTAAACGGACAACTAAGATGTCCCATCAACCTGCGACTCTCTGTGCGCCGGACTCGCTGCCTGAAAAGGGGGGAAAACAATGACCGTCAAAGCGCTAGCGAGATCATCACTACCTCTCCACAGGGGAAAGGGTAGGAGTGTATAGAAAATAGAGTAAGTACATACATATATCAAATCATTCATATAACTCTCTATGAATGAAAAATAAATAATTAATGATAACTACCCCAATCTCCAATATAAAGAATAATCATCTCATCTCGAACTATGTCCGAGTGATCTGCTCTAACATAAGAGGATATCAACAATTGCTAAAACAAAAATATCTATCGTTCATAACGGGTGTATCAAAATCTCAAAGAAAATACCCTACTCGCGGGCAATCTATCATGAAAGTAAAGCTTACAACTGATCAATTATCTATGTGTGCATCATCTTGTGGTATAGAGATACTCTCGTAATGCTCTTACTCAATCGCTCTGCGGCAATAGGTTTTATTATCTCCCTATTCCGGATACGTGTAATAACGATACTTTTGTAATACTCTTAGTCAATCATTCTGCGGCAAATATGTTTCATCTCCCTATTTCCGGATACGTATAGAACAACATTATTTATATGTGTTTATCAAATTAACTCATGTCGAAAGTGTGTCAATCTAACACAATCTAGCATACATGCACAAAATCTCGGTGTGCGTGACCACATCTGAAGTTCACCATCATCCCAGGTGTTTAACAATCACTAATATCATAGTCTATCATCATAAGGTCGAGAAATCCATTCGACATCCAATTCCAACCCTTATAAACATGCACAACCAAAAACAAACTGGCGGTCGACCGTGAACCCTGATTTCAGATTCTTAATTTTTTTGTGTATGTCGTGTTCATGTCTTGTTTTTATGATTCAAACATGATTAAATCTTCATGAAACTTGTATGTAAACATGTCACAGCAGATATGAACATCTGAAAACAACTCAACAACTATAAACATGATTTTATGCATTAGATTTGTATTCAAAACCCTAAAAACATGCATAAAAGCTTAAAACAACGAATCAAACTCCTTTCTTTAGATTAACCATATTTTAAAATCATCTTCAGGTCTTAAATACTTTTGTAAAAATTGTTCTTAACCTTTTTAGCATAGAAAGACCTAGTCTCTTTACATATAATACAAAAGAAGTTGACTTTATTCATAAACTAGTCATTTAGGCTCTACAAAATATGTTTAAAATTCTTTAAAAAAACGTTTTGAAAACTAGGAGGGGGATTAGTAGAGATGATACTCTCCTGAGGTTGTAGGAAAACGTGTTAGAAGCAATGTCGAATGAGATCTCCACTCGAAAAGCCAAAAATCACCCGAAAATCCACTTGAAAGCCTTCAATCTTCTCCAAGAAATCAAACTAGGGTTTTGGGGGGTTTTGGTGGCTGTTAGGGTTCTTAGGAAAACTGAGAAAAATGTGAAAAACTCATATATATATATAAGGGGAAAACGGATATGGGTTTAGAAATCCGAAACCAACTCAAAACAGGAGAAAAACAAACGAAGGTATCGCGGTCGACCGTGACGGTCGACCGGGCTGCAGTCGACCGAGACAGTCGACCGGACCTGACATTTCCAGCTTCCATATGTTTGGCCATTTGTGCATGTTTCAACTCTTTTGTCTCTCATGTATGAACTCGTTCATACTCAAAACACATGGTATTATACTCATATACCATAAAATAATATTTATCATACTAAATATCCACATATCATAATTTATCACACATTAATTATATTATTCATAAATTATCGGGGTTTTACATTCACCCCCCCTTAAGAGGATTTCGTCCTCAAAATTCTGCAGTCACATCACAAAGCTCAAAAGCTAGGAAAACATATTAAGAAGGTGTAATTCATATTAAGAATTCCTTCTGCACACATCACATAGCATTAGCACAATGATATTTAAAGCTAACAACCTAGAATGCAAACATTCTTACCTAAATCCTTAACTAAACGAAATTGGTACGTTGAGCGAAATAATCCAAACAAGAAAACCCTCATGTATATACCATATACTTCAATTTTTATTAAGGATTAGGTAAAAATATCCACATTCTAGTGTTAAAGATAAATATAAATGTGACTAAACAATCATAGATAATGACAACTATCAAGTCATATAAGCATATTAACATCATACCTGTCCAAACAGGTACGGGTAGTCGCGACGGACATCCTCCTCGCGCTCCTAAGAAATCTATTCGGTTCCTTACCGGTTCCACTGAACTTTCACTAATGGGATGACTTTATTTCTAAGCTTTTTATTCTCTCTAGCAAGTATGCATACCGATACCTCTACAGTAGTCAAATCATCCTGAATCTCAATCTCTGGTGAGTCAATCACTCTGCTGCTCATCATCCCACAGATGCTTCTTAAGCATGAAGACATGAAAGATATCGTGCACACTCGACATCGATGTTAGAAGATCTAATCTATAAAAAACAGCTCCAATGCGCTCGATGATCCTGAAAGGACCAACATATCTCGGGGCAAGCTTTCCCCGTCTACTGAATCGCTGAACGTCCTTCATCGGTGATACTTTCAACAAGACCGAGTCTCCGACCTAGAACTCTAAAGGTCGTCTCCGCTGATCTGTATAGCTCTTCTGCTGACTCTGCGTCGCAAGAATGCACTCTCGAATCAATGCCACCTTCTCTGTGGTCTGTCTAACTAACTCTGGACCAATCAATAGACTATCCTCTGGCTCTGTCCAACATATAGGCGATCTGCAAGGTCTCCCATACAAAGCTTTATACGGTGTCATTCCGATGGTAGCTTGATAACTATTATTATATAAAAATTCAATCAGTGGGATGTGATCCTCCCAGCTACCCTAAAAATCTATAATGCACGCTCTCAGCATGTGCTCTAAAATCTAATTCACCCTCTCGGTCTGTCCATCTGTCTGGGGTGGAAAACACTGCTAAATGATAACTGACTGCCAAAAGCATCCTGAAAACTCCTCCAAAAGTAAGATGTGAAGACTGAGCCCCGATCTGATATAATCGTCTCCGGATCTTCATGCAATCTAACAATCTCCCGAATGAAGATCCTCACATACGTATCTACCGTACAAGTCGTTCTCACAGGTAAGAAATGTACAGACTTGGTCAATCTATCCACTATAACCCAGATAGAATCATTTCCTTTCTTTGACTTGGGCAACCCCACTATGAAATCTATGGAAATATTTGTCCATTTCCACTCAGGAATGAGTAAAGGCTAGGGTTCCTGCAGGTCTCTGATGTTCTGCCTTAACCTGTTGGCAGGTATAACTCTTAGCCACATAATCTAAAATCTCTCTGCGCATACCACTCCACCAAAAATGCCTCTTCAGATCCTTGTACATTTTCGTCGTGCCTGGGTGCACTGTATATCTGCTGCGATGAGCTTCGTCAAATAGTTCCCTCTTCGGCTGTAGATTGTTCAGCATAACGATCCTGCCCTTCATCCTAAGGCCTCCATCTACTCCAATAGTCCAATCATCCTTGGGTTCTTTGGAAATCTCCCCCTTACGGGTTTGAATCTAAAAATCATCTAACCGAGCTCCGACTACTCTATCTCTCCAAGATGGCTGTACAAATAACGCTCCTAAGAACACACGGTTCCCACCAATCTCTAGCCTGAAATCAAAATGGCTGAGGGTATAAAGATCCCGATATAGTGAACACCTCAAAGCTGCTAGTCCGCGTCGACGCTCAACGCGTCTGTTACCACGTTCGCCTTGTTGGCCTCTTTGTTTTGATGATGTTTAACAAACAATTTACTACTAATGTTGTTTGTCTAGTATTTGTGTTTTCTTATTTATTATAGACAAACAACGTTGTTGGAGGATGGATGGAATAGAGCTTCAACGATCATATCCAAAGGAGGTTGGCGGAATGTCGGTGAAGCTTATACAATTCAAGTTAAAGATCAAGTTCAAGCTTCATCCGCAACGTGTACCAAGTTGAGCTACAATGAAGATCAATATCGGCTTGGGTAATATAGTTTAGGATTTATATTATGTGTGTTAAGTACTCTAAGCTCAATTATCTATACACACATATTTTATTGGTTTCCTTGTATATATATGTAGTCACATATATATACAACACAAGTTTTGGTTTTCATGTTTATAAATATAAAATTACATGTTTCATATTTATTATTGTGATTTGGTTTATCTACTTAGATATGAAACAAATATATTTTTATATACATACTCATATGTTTTATTTTCTATTGTATTTGTGAAAATATCATATTCTTAGTTTTTAGACTTAACAACAATCATATACATATTTTATCAAGTCTATAAAATCATTTTGTAAAGTTTAAAAAGTTGGTTTAGGTCAAAACATCAAACTCATGTGTTTACATTTTGATGTTTGAACTATTTTGTAAAATGATGATATTTTTTATTTGGGAAGTCCTTTTTAGAAACCAGTCATTGTAGCATGTTTATTATTATGTCTACAATCATTCCCCAACGTTTTACATTTTTGAGAATTTATTTGATATTTTTAAATAGTGTTTTAAAATCAGAAAAACAGTTTTTAGAACCAGTTTTCTGTAGTATCAGTTATCGGTCGACCGCACCGGTCGACCGCTCATATGTTCAGTCGACAGTGGGCAGCAGAGAGTTTGTCGGTCGACCGGTGTGGTCGACCGAGAGCTCAAAATTTCTATCGGTCGACCGATGCGGTCGACCGAAGAAGTCTCTGCGCGTTTTCTTCGTCTGGAACTTGGATCGCGGTCGACCGCGAGAATTTCCGGTCGACCGCCAATATATCCGTTGGTTCCCAACGGCTATTTTTCTGAGCTGATTTTCTGGGGCCGTTTTAGTCTTTTGTTTGAGGTTTTTGGCTGAGGTTTTGGGAGGCTATAAATACCCCCATTGATCTCAGTTCTAAAAAAAATCCAAGAAGTTTTTAAACAAGTGTTAAACAAGGGTTTAAGTGTGTTTAAGGGTTTGTTTTGTTTGTGAAGAAGTTTTCACAAGTGGAGGAGATCATCTTCTTGTTTGGGCTCCAATCTCCATCTCTCCATCTTATCTTTCATTGAGAAGTTTTCTAAACTCTACTCTAGCTTTCATTTATTACTTGTCAATTATCTTTCTTTAAAGCTAGTTTTTATATTGAGTTTAGATTTGATTTTATTGAATCTCATTGTTACACACACCCACTTGAGCTTATTGTATTTGCATATATAGTATATTAGGGTTGTGAGAGATTGTAACATTGAGTTATGCTTAATTGTGTTCTCATCTATTGTAGAGAACAAATTTGTATTTGTTACATTGAGAGTGGTGTAAGGTTTTCGGTGAGCTAGAAAACCGAGTGTGTTGTGAAGTTTTTCGGTGAACTAGAAACCGAGTGTGAGGAGTGACGTTGATCGGTGAGCGTTGAAAACCGACACTGTGAGGTGTAAACGTTATTCGGGTGAGCGTAGAAAACCCGGTTGTGATAGTGGATTTCTCCCCGGGAGTGGGGAGTGGAGACGTAGGACGGAAGGTCCGAACTCCGTGATCATTTGATTGTGTTTGAGTGTGCTTTGGCGTTTATTTATATTTGTGCTCATTGCTCATATCGCCATTATCTCATTATTCATATCATCCTCTATCTTGTTTCATATTGTTTACCCTTGTGTTAGTTTATATATCCTTGCATATATATATTTCATCATATAGGATATATCTTATTGTTTACATTGCTTATCCTAGCTCATATATCTTGTGGTATTTCATACTTGCTAGGATAACTTGTTAATTAATTTTAATTGGCATATAATCGGATTAGATTAGCATAAGACCCTAATCACCCCCCCTCTAGGGTCTAGCACGCCTTTCCCAGATGATATTGTATGGAAAACTCATAATTCTTAATAAACTCCACCCATCGCCGTTGCCTCTGGTTGAGTTCTTTCTGTGAGAAGAGATACTTTAAACTCTGGTGATCTGTGAATAGCTCAAACTGTACTCCGTATAAGTAATGTATCCACGCCTTCAGTGCAAAGACCATTGCTGCTAGCTCCAAATCGTGTGGGATAATTCTGCTCATGAGTCCTCAGCTGCCTCGAAATATAGGCTACGACTCTCTGGGTCTTCATCAATACACCGCCAAGATCTAATAAGACGCATCAGTGTAGACAATAAAAGTCTTATCACTACTAGGAATAACCAATACTGGTGCAGAAGTTAACTTAATCTTCAAAGTCTCAAATGCCTTCTGGCACTCTGTGCTCTAAATGAATTGTACACCCTTCTTAGTAAGGCGTGTAAGTGGTGTGGCAATCCTCGAGAAGTCCTAAATAAATTATCCGTAATAGCCTGCCAGGCCTAAGAAGCTACGAATCTCGATAACTGTCTTCGGTTGCTCCCAATCAAGTACGGCTTCTACCTTAGTTGGATCCACTGCAATGCCCTCCCGGCTAATAACATGACCCAAAAATCTAACCTCTGATAACCAGAATTCACACTTGCTAAACTTAGCATACAACTGGTGTTCTCTTAATATCTGCAATGCTAACCTCAAATGCTGCTCGTGCTCTGCCTCCAATCTCGAGTAGATAAGAATATCGTCGATGAAGACTATCACAAACTGGTCCAAGTACGGACGAAAAACCCGATTCATCAAATCTATGAATACTGCGGGTGTATTGGTCAGCTCAAATGGCATGACAAGAAACTCGAAAGACCCATATCGAGTCAAAAAAACGGTCTTGGGAATATCCATCTCCCGAACTCACAACTGATGATAACCGAAATGAAGATCTATCTTCAAGAAACACTACGCTCCATGCAACTGGTCGAACAAGTCATCGATCCGTAGTAATGGGTACCTGTTACGAATAGTGATATTGTTCAACTCGTGATAATCTATACATAATCGCATACTCCCATCCTTCTTCTTCACAAAGAGGATAGGTGCTCCCCACAGAGAATGACTCCGTCGAATGAAGCCCTGAGATAACAACTCATTGATCTGGATCTGTAGCTCCCTCATCTCAGCAGGCGCCATACGATAAAGAGCTCGGGAAATCGGTGTGATGCCTGACTACAACTTTATGCAAAACTCGATCTCTCTCACTAGAGGTAGTCCTGATATGTCCTGGAAGACATCCTGGTAATCTGAGACTACTCGCATCTCACTCAAATCTGCGCTCCGATCCCATAATATCGCCTCCTCTACGTACGCCAGAAATGACTCCGCGAACTTGTTGCCTCTGGAGGTAGCTACCACTAACTCTGATCCATCATATGCTCTCAAACTAACTATTTTCGCAAAATAGTCGATACTCACATGGTAGGAAGATAGCCAATCCATGCCAAAAATCACATCGAATTCAAACATATGCAACACGATCAAATCAATCGCGAACTCAGAATCATCCAAGCTGACGATGCATCTCCTACAAACACTCTCTAACAAAGACATCTCTCCCAACGGAGTAGATACAGATAATGGGAAATCTAACGGATGAGCTACAAGCCGAAGTCTAATCACAAAATCATAGGAGATAAAAGGATGTGAAGCGCCAGAATCAAAAAGAATACGTGCTGGAAAGGAATTCACACGGAATGTATCTTCCACCACAGTTCCGCTCGCGCCATGATCACGAGGTACCACTACATACATTCTACCGGTCTGCTGCTCTGCATCGCCTAGAGTGAATGGTGTCATCTGCCTCTGCTGGGTCTCCTGGACTACTCGAACATGTCCCTCAATCCTCGGGACTGCTGGAGGTGCCTTAATCCTCAGCTGCTAGCCCTGACCGCGTCCCTGAGCATGATTCTGCTGCTGCTGTTGTGTCCTGCCCTGCTGGCCTGCTGCGGGTGCGCTGCGGCACTCGGCCGCTCGGTGCCCAATCTTGTTACAATTGTAACAAGCTCCCTAGAATCGGTGTTGCTGCTGTGCTCTCTGGTCCTGCTGATGGCCCTTCTTATAGGGACCCTACTGATGTGGACCCTTACCCTGCTGGTAGGATCCTCCTGAGCCTCCAAATGGTCTTTTTCCTTTTTCTTTGTCCTCGGACTGCCCTGACTTACTATTGTCCTTGCCCTTGTTGAATATAGCTGTATCCGTCTCCTGAGCCATAGCAGCATCTGCCACCTCTCGCATTGAACGAAACCTCCGAGATACTATATACTGACACAACCCCGGACGAAGTCCCATCAAGAACATCTGAGCTTGACGCTCCTCTGTGTGCCACATACCGGTGAACCTAAGCAATGACATGAACTTACTCTCAAAGTCCATGACAGACATATCTTCCTGCTCTAGACGAGCCAGCTCTAACTCTTTTCCGGCTTTCGCTACAGTCGAAACATACTGCTCATCAAAAAGATATATAAAGGTCTCCCACGAAACCGTCATCCTCTGCTCTGAGGTGAAGCGAAGTCGATATCATCCTCCTGCATCGCCCTTGAGGCTGAAAGCCGCTAGCCTCTGCTTCTGAACAGTGTTGACATTCAGCATGTCCAAGATATTGCTCACATATTCTTTCCACTTATGCATGACAATAGCATCCGTCGAACCGTGGAACTATGGTGCTTTCAACTTCTGATACCTCTCAACTAAGCGAAGCCAAGCCTCCTGATCATCTGCTCCGTTACCAACTGGTGGTGTCGGTAGGACCACTGGTGCCCTCTCTGGTATTTCCTCCCGAATAGATGATTCCTGAATGGGTGCCTCTTCATGAACGGAAGGCTCTTGATGAACCTGGGCTGCTAACTGCTCCTCAATAGCCGCCATACGAGCTGTCAATGGTGCTATAAGATCCACTAGGTACTGCGGAGCCTGCTGTGGCTCGGGCTCCCTATCTTCCTGCTCAACTCCCTGAGCACGAGAAACTCGGCGTCCACGACCTCTTCCTGACATCTATAATTCCAAAATAGAGCTTATTACGTAGTAAATTAGATCTCAAGCATGAAGGATATAACATATACCGATAAGTAAATCGTATCACATATATCTCATATCATGCTTTATTATTCAAAGCAAATAGATCTTCATAAAAAAATATTAGAATTTCCGCGTACATATATAGTACGTCCTCACTCATGCTAAGGATTCCTAGCGAACTGTATACATGATCCCTAGGAAACTCTATCCTAAACTCCATAATATGACACATGAATGATCCTAAGGATATTGGAACTAGAGCTCTGATACCAACTGTGACGCCCCAGGGTTCACACAAAGCTGCAGTCCCAGGTAAAACCCGGATTGTCAAACCTGCCAAGCACCAAACACCATGTTACGATATGTTTCACCATCATAATCGTTATCTCTCTAGTGGAAATAATAAATAGATGAAGATACAGACAGGTAAAACTAGAAATAGAACAACACCGAATATACACAGAAGAAGCACAAGAAATATTAATAATGAGCCCAACTGGAATGAAATAGATATATCTCTGAGTCTGAACTAAATTTCAAATACAATGAGTCAAATAAACAAAGTCTTACAATAGCTCTCAACTCTATGAAATAAAATACCAATCTAGAGTCTGAAAATAATCAACTACATGTGGAGTTCTGTAATAACTATATAATATAATAAATAGATAAACGGACAACTAAGATATCTCATCAACCTACGACTCTCCGTGCGTCGGACTCACTGCCTGAAAAGAGGGGGAAACAACGAGCGTCAAAGCGCTAGCGAGATAATCAATACCTCTCCCCAGGGGAAAGGGTAGGAGTATATAGAAAATAGAGTCAGTACATACATATATCAAATCATTCATATAACTCTCTATGAATGAAAAATAAATAATCAATGATAACTACCCCAATCTCCAACATAAAGAATAATCATCTCATCTCGAACTACGTCCGAGTGATCTTCTCTAACATAAGAGGCTATCAACAATTGCTAAAACAAAAATATCTGTCGTTCATAACAGGTGTATCAAAATCTCAAAGGAAATACCCTACTCGCGGGCAATCTATCATGAAAGTAAAGCTTACAACTGATCAATTATCTATGTGTGCATCATCTTGTGGTATAGCGATACTCTCGTAATGTTCTAACTCAATCGCTCTGCGGCAATAGGTTTTATTATCTTCCTATTTCGGATACGTGTAATAACGATACTTTGTAATACTCTTACTCAATCGTTCTGCTACAAATAGGTTTCATCTCCCTATTTTCGGATACGTATAGAACAACATTATTCATATGTGTTTATAAAATTAACTCATGTCGAAAGTGTGTCAATCTAACACAATCTAGCATACATGCATAAAATCTCGGTGTGCGTGACCACATCTGAAGTTCACTATCATCCCAGGTGTTTAACAATCACTAATATCATAGTCTATCATCATAAGGTCGAGAAATCCATTCAACATCCAATTCCAACCCTTATACATGCACAGCCAAAAACAAACTGGCGGTCGACCATGGCGATCGACCGCGATGGGCTCCAGAGACTACCCAGGTCTCTGTCCTGCATGCGGTCGACCGTGACGGTCGACCTTGAACCATGATTCCAGATTCTCAATTTTTTTGTGTATGTCGTGTTCACGTCGTGTTTTTGTGATTCAAACATGATTAAATCTTCATGAAACTTGTATGCAAACATGTCACAGCAGATATGAA
>BQKN01061900.1:19600-46078 GCA_022839385.1 Asparagus kiusianus
CTTCCATATGTTTGGCCATTTGTGCATGTTTCAACTCTTTTCTCTCTCATGTATGAACTCGTTCATACTCAAAACACATGGTATTATACTCATATACCGTTAAATGATATTTATCATACTAAATATCCACATATCATAATTTATCACACATTAATTATATTATTCATAAATTATCGGGGTTTTACAACAACAGTGGTCAATCTCGGGGATCCCGCAACATCTTACAGTTTTATCCAATTTGTGAGGGGAGACCGTGACGTACTTCCCAATGCTAACTTCTTGATGCCAATAAGTTCATAGTACCACAGCTACATATGAGAGAAATAGAACCTTAACAATCACTCTTTAACCTTAACAACAAATAAGCAACCATAATAACAAAACCGTAACCATAACAATCAAACTATAATCTTAACAATAAATCTGTAACATCAACAACCAACCTGTAACCTTAATAACTAATTTATAACCTTAACAACAAATAAGTAACCTTTACAACAAAACCGTAACTTAAAAACTAATATGTAAACTTAACAACCAATCTGTAACCTTAATAACCAACTTGTATACATAACAACTACTAACTATACTTAAGAACTAAACCCCAACCTTCACAATCAATAATGCATAAAATTTACCCATTGCTCTAAACAATAAAAAGTAGGAATACTTACACAAATAAGCTGGGTACACCCTTACAGATATATAATCTTCTTTCCTGGTCTAGGATCCTTCAATGCCTTTTCAATTGCATTAATTGTCTCACTGGATATATAGGTCCCCTAAGCAGTGTTATTTGCATGTTCGATGCTGTCAACATACTTGAATAAATTCCTTGGTATGCCAGGAACAATGCTTGGACCCAGATCATGCTCAGATGATAGAGGATCTGTAGTAAGACAAAGTCTTTCACATCTTGACGATCGGTTGATTGTACAAGTGTTGTGAGTAGATCCTCAACATGGCGTATGGTGGGTGCTCGAGGAGGAGCCCTACTACTGTCACCCTCAGGTTTGGTAAAAAATCTCGACCAAATTTGATTTTTCCTATCTCGGTTGGGGCCAACAAAATCCCCCTCATTAGAGAATAATGTATGGCTCATTACCCAATCAATGTTGAATGAGCACTCGATGTCTTCTCTAGGTTTTGTTTCAGTGAAGACAAATTTCATCTTTTTCTCATTCTATTATCTTAGCACGTGCTTGAAAGTTGGAAGATTAAGACCAGGAGGACCAAAATGAACGTAGTGTCTGAATACACTATCGTAGGCCTCCCGGTGTCTTTGCCCCATATGTTGCACTAAAGTATGCATGAATTCATAGTACGCAGTAAAACTGGAAGTAGGTCACAACTCTGATTGGGACTTTGCCTTTTGTCTACAAAGCAAAACCACAAGGCATAATTAGTTTGAAAATAATATGTAACCATAACAATTATACTGTAAACTTGACAAAGAAACTGTAAACTTAACAACAAATCCATAAGCTTCACAACCAAAACCTAACCTCAACAACCAATCAATAACCTTAACAATAAAAGCATAATTCTAACAACTAACATATCACAAGTTAACAGTAGCATTCACAACTAATAGCCATAAGTCAATAGTATCCTCCACAACTAACAACCATCCGTCAACAGTAACCTTCACAACTAACAAACACATGTAAAAAGTAACATTCACAACAGACTCATAACATTAACAACTAACACTTAATATTAACAACTAACAGGCCACATGTTAACATTAACCTTCACAACATATTCATAACTTTAACAACCAATGCATAACCTTATCAATTAATTAATTTTCTCGATAACTGCAAGCTAACATTCACAACTTAACTGTAACCTTCACAATTATCACAACATACAACATCATAAACAACTAAATTTTGCGGTAAAAATCACATTTTGTGTGTTGCTGTATGCTTCTCTTTAAATCCTCTCTGTAGATTTAGGAGCGCTCTAGAGGCGTCCTCGGTGCTGGTGTTGCCCTCTAGATCTGTGCACTGGACTAACTTTTTGGGTTGAGCTGGACTTATGGGATGAGAATGACTGGCTGCGATGTCCTCTAGAATATCAGCAATTGATGTGCCAGCTTTAGTCCACTTTGCTGCGCTCGAAGGTATTTTTGAGACGACGTACTGTGACGCGTCGTCGTCTTTGCTGAAATCGAAAGGAAGACTGCTTTGAGAGTTGACTTGCCGACCATTTTTCCAATCAGGTGTAGGATTAAGCTCTGGAGTGAGTTGATTTAGGGTTAGAGTTTTGTAATGGGGATGATCGATTCGCTTGGACAGAAAAGAGATGAGATGACACGACCGACGAAGAGTAGTATTGAGAAGTGAGAGGCGGTTAATCAAAGGGCATTTTGGGGATTTTTTTAAAACATCGGTTCACGTGGAGACGGGTTTTGGGGGCTAAAGGAATGTAAGATAATATTGTGGGGGTTTTGGGATCGTTGAAAAAGTCTTGAGAGGGAGGGCGGAATACTTGTAAGGAAATTGGGGGCTAGAAGCAATTTTGCCAAAAATCGATCTCAAGAGGAAAAGAGCACCCTGTAATTCCGATGAAGACGTCTTTATCAGAGAGAGCTGCAATGCCCACACAAAGCCGACTACAAGGCACATAATAAATACCTTAACACGGTAGTATTTTAGTTTAAGTCGTCATGGGAAAAAAACACATGTTGCTGTTGATAAGTGGTTTAAGAGAAACTTTATGCAGCTACATTTTTTGGGGATTAATATAATAACGTAAATCAACAATTGTTTAAAAAGTCATGCACCAGCCGGGAATCGAACCCGGGTCTGTACCGTGGCAGGGTACTATTCTACCACTAGACCACTGGTGCTTGTTGCGAGGCGTCAATATTTTCAAAGTATTATTTTCCCCAATCTCTGTTTTCGCCGTTTTAGCATCAATGACTAATTCTTGAACATATATATGATTGACTAGCTTTTCACAAACTCACTCCGAGAACTCCAGCCTGTACTCTATCTTAAAAGACAAGAATATCTACGTTAACCAGGCCATACCCCAATTTGTTGTCTTCGACTAGAACTTGAAGAGCAGAGATAACATAATGACCAATCTGATACCAATTTTACATATTAATTAGGGTGAGTTACTCATAAGTGGGATATAGGTAAGTAAACGCATGACCATCATCTTATGCTCGTAGAACAGAAACCAACTGAGAATGCAGTGTATAAGACAACTCTTACTTGGAAGCGTAAAATGGGACACATAAAACCACCACCTTGAATAAATCAGGAAGTGAAAGAACATCAATTTCAATAAAACTACGTTGAAGACTCTATGCCATAACCCAATTGTATGACTTTATTGACAAACTATATCATCAGTATATTTACAGATAAAACTACAGCTGCGTCGGAGCATTCATTGTACAGAATCAGATCCAGTTCCCGGTATTAGGGGCTTCTTCAGCCAGTACTGCTGGAACCTCTGCCTTGCGTACTCCATGTAATTGAAGTCGATCTCATTTACATGTGCCTACAACAGAAGGAATTATAAAAAAACGACTTCTTAGATTAAAATCCTTCAAATTCATGTTTGTAGAAAACAAAGGTAAATTGAATATGACCCCTCGTTATACGCTCAGTAGCACCATCACCCCTTAACTCATTTATTAGCAGTTATCACCCCCTCAATTCATCTCAAAATGTCAATCGAGGGTGATACAGTGCTACTAAAATAGTTGAGGGTAATAAGCGCTACTCCAGGTAGATGAGCATGCTATCTTTAATTTATCTAAAAAAAATGATCAAGAAAAACTGACTTACGGAAATTATTCCCCAAAGTCCCCACACAAGATGACTTGCAAGAGTATACTTCTCTATATACTGGAGCAAATTTTCAACTTCCGCATCTTGTGCTTCCTTATCTATACAAGAAAAAGAAGGCAAATGTCAAAATAGAAGAGAGGCTTACAAGTTTGAAAAAGAGGGCAATCCTCAATCTAACGTGCAATTCTTTAGGCATACGGAGCAAAAATTAGAACGGGGCATATCTTAGTAGGCGTATATTTGTTCGTCATTAGCAATCATTAGATACAATTAAGATGGCTTATGCTTCCATAACAAATTGAAGGGGTAAAGCTTAATTGATGGCAACAGAACAAACAAGAAAATTTAATGATGCAGTCTCTATAGATGACAATGGGAATGGATTTGGAAGACAACTTTCCTGAAAATGACCACTTTTAATAAATGCAGAAGTAACGCTGAAGGACAATTTGGAAGAACTTATGTATAGTACTTTAAAAGAATATCACTTTTACTTCAGCACTTATTAAAATACAAGACAGATATACACTCTTTCTGGCATAACCATATTAGCAACATATGCGAGTTAATCCACATGCCTCTATGCTATTCATAACTCAAGAAGATTCACTTATAAATCAAGGACTAAAATTCAGTCAATAAGATATCTCTTCGAGCCCCAGAATGTTGTTATAAGATGTCTCTCCTTAAAGACTCCATTTATCAATCTTTTAAGCTTGCCCATATGTTGAATTAGATGAAGTTGTGAAGTATGAAGTCCAAAATATAAGCTTACTGTTGCAAGTATCGTAAAAAAGTACAAACGATAAGACAGTTTGCACTTGAGCTCTTTTCTATCTTTTCATAAGGCCTTACCTGAACCTGAAGACCTGAGATAGACCTGGACAAATCTCTTCCGCTCCTCAAGATCTGTTGCCAGTTTCAAACAAGTCAGTCCCAAAATATGAATAGCAAACAGTCTAGATCCCAGATGGTGCTGAGGAATAAACTGTGTGGAGGACATTGAAAGTATTGCAAGAAACAATAATCTCTAACCTGGGTACTTAGTATAATCCAGAACATGAGGTGTTTCTGTGTGATAATCAGCAGCCATCTCGCAAAAGTGATTAGCAATGTCATATGCGACAGGATTGAAAGTTGCATATTCATAGTCCTAAGAAAAAAAGAAAACATTAGGATAAAGATATCATATGCATAATAGACAACTACAAGATGCACTCTTTCTTCTGTAAGGATAAAAATGTGGAAAGAAAGAGGTAACAATAGAGCACACAGCAAAAGTTCGATCTATGTCAACGCATCTGCAGATTCATTAAAAAAAAGCGAGAAATTATAGACATGTACAAGAAGAAAAACATTGCACGCTTGCATGGTAAAGCAAATACTTCTAATTCAAACAGCTCAATACATGTATTGGTAAAGGACTTTATGTACCAGTTAGGAGGATGGTATTTTTGGTTAATAAGACAACATTATGCCTTCCGATGCTAAGACAAATGCATGTGTACGTCCAAATGACAACCACCAGTAACTTTCATCAACATAAGTTTATATACTGCTTTGGGCCAACTTGACAAAATTAAATTTACAAGGAAGTCTGTGCAACTATGCACAATTTTGGTTAGGAAAAAGATCTAGCTTAAGTTAGTGCTTTTACACAGATTACAATCCTTGTGCTTGTTATGAAACAAATTTCTACCTCCTGAAACAAGAAGATTAATTAGGGGAGCATCAAACTAACCATCCAAAGTTTGCATATATTTGAACTTTTTAGTTGTAACTATAGCAAATATTGGAACTTAAAAATCAGTACTCAATTTGCAGTTACCTAAACAATTAAAGCAACCAAAAGAATCTCAAAAACAGGATTTGTAATTCAAGCTTCTATTGATGCCAAAACCTGCAGAAGATGAGAACTTAGATAACATTAATATGTATTATGAGACCAAAATTACAATAGCACTCTTAACTCACAACCAACATCCAACCAAGCCTTCCATGCTTTTATTCAAAATGCTTATTGATAATTATCATAATAACTCTAACCATATTTTTGAAAAGATAATAAAATAAGCCCATAAAACAAAGAGCCCATAACACACCACGCATGCACACGTGCGCGCACAAAACTACATTTTCACTTCACTAATAAAAGATGGATTTATATCTTTCAACAATGAAAAATAGCTACAAGTAAAAAAGTATGGACAGAGAAACATTGCTGATAAAAAATGTATTAACATTTTTATTAGACTATATAATTGATATTCCTAAGCGATGGTACTGTAAATAGTTTAGTTTCTTATGAATCTGTAATGCATAAAAAAATCTCAAAGGGTATTTACAGAAGCATGAGGCAGAGTACGAACTCACTATTATTGTTATCTGCCTGGTCTGTTCGTCAATCATAATATTGCCATACTGGAGATCATTATGGCAAAATCCTATCCTCTGACCTTCTTCTGACAGTAATTTTTCCAAAGTATTGATGTCTTCCCCTATGACATTTAAACGAAATTCCTCGGCTTCTTCAGAAGGACACCTACTCTGGGCTGCTTTGAGCCAATTTCTGAAGGCAAGAGAAATAACAAGATTTAGTAACATGACTGTTACGTTAAGTATGAGATTTCGTAAAAGCGGCAGTATTACCTTAATCGTTCCCATAGAAGAACATTCTTTGGACCAGGAACATCAAGGTAGTGAAACTCCCTCAGTTTTAATGCAATGAGAGCGGATACATCTGGATCCCGTAGGTCAGCTGCTGACAGAGTCTGAAGTTAGGAAACAGCCAGAACAAGATCAGAACTGCTTCAAACAGTTTATGATGACATGATAACTAATATTATCATTAGTTTTAGACTAAAAGGACCACCCTCCAACAAAAAGATCAGACACAACCTGAAGTCATTCAATAAAGAATTTATGTCCTAGGGATAGCATCAATTTCATGCCAGATTAATGTGAAAAACTGCCAGAGCATGTATTCATACAATAATCATTGTAATTGTAGTTTGCATGGTATGCAAATATTTTCAGATACTGCACCAAAAAATAAAGGTACCATATGGCTTGCAATCTTTTGTCAATTATGTTCATCACTATATACCTTCACCTGATATTCCAATGATGTTCCCAATGATATTTGAATTGGTATTATTTGCTAACTTTCTTTTAGGTTAACAAATATTTGTTACCTTAATTTGTATAGGTTTTGGTGGGCAACGCGATATCCCAAATTAAAGAAAAAATACACAGATTTAATTATCATGAGACAATTCTTCATTTTGCCTGTTAAGTCATTGACTTCTGCTTTGCAACTTTAATCATCCATGAAAATTAAGAAATTAGTCAAAGAAATTAATTTCATTATCATACAGAGACACACGCCATTCTGGGGGGCTGTATGTTGAACTTTTGTTATATTCCATTTCTATTGAATGGAAAGGGACCTCACACTTCTGTCCATTCTCTATACTCCATTACTTGTAAATGGATAAAAGAATCACAGTTATAGCAACAGTGACCGCTGTTAAGTTCTTATTTGAGATAATCTGCAAGAGATCCCTATGGAATATATTGATTGCACCTTAGTGTACAGAAATCATAATGAAACAGGATGATTGTCACAAATTGAATCAGGACAGCAAAGCACGGCCAATTTTATGTATCCTAACATAAAATTATATTTCCAACCTGCCAATTTTGGCCATCTCCTCGGTCATTTTAGTACATACTACCGTGAGTTCTTTAAGTGTCAATTACAGTTGCTAAGGAAATTAACAACATAGGAAAGTGATGTAGAGAGAGTCAGAGATATACACTCTTCAGTACAAAACTCGGGGAATATCACCCCACATAGTGCACTCAGAATATCATTCAGAAGAATTACTCTCGTCAGAAAAAATAACTAACTAGCAAAATAATAATTGTGGTGTTTATTAAGAATAAACTAGGATTAAAAAATATGGTAATTACATTTAGACTGCAGATAAACAGTAAATTTTATTACCAAATAATATTGATCCATTGACAAGGAACAGTTTGAACATTTGTAAGTCATAATTATCTAAATATCTTGAGTAAAAAGAGTTGCAACAGATAGTTCATTCTCACAGGTTAATGTAAATATTTGTCTCTTAGCAGAAAGAGCAATAAGTGGCCCCTATGATTTCTTAATTCTCACGTCTTCTCCACCTTGCAATACTTTAACACAACTGGTACCTGTATGAAGCAGATACCTTAAGAACCAAAAGGTACCTTTTCTGCTTTACAAAAAGTACATTTAGAATAGAACAAATCTCAATGTTTAGCACCAGAAACAGAATTTGCCAATCAAGGGACAGCATTAAGCATCTAACCGCAAGCATATGGAAAGTTCAAAATTTTCGATTAAACAATAGACACGAAACTAGTAGGAAGCCTCAAATATGCTAATATGCCTCCAAACTGGTCCAGATAGCATCTCATGTGAACAACTCAATATATGGGTGTCCCATGGCTATACAAGAGAGAGCAGAAGGAATCTGGAATTCCAATATATACTATTAAAATATGGCTCACCAACATGTGGTTGGTGCAGCAGGAAAGTAGCTAATATGCAGGATTCGCCTATTAAACAGATATGTTACTTAGATATGACCCTACTAAATAATAGTCGGCATGGTTCATTAATTTTTATTTTCCTATTTTCCCTCCAGAAGAAGGTTTGGAACAAACGCATCATGGCCCATTGGTTCAGCTACAATTCAATTGAAGTTACTAATTTTCTCCAGTAGGCCTACAATTTACGATAATAATTTTCAGTTACTGAATGATATATTTCAGGTGAAGCACATCAGTAGGTTTAAAAAAAAAGGCATTTAGGGTGATTCAGAAACCATGTCCTTTTAGCGTGCAATGTAAATATCAACCCAATATCCAGCAACATCTCACTAATGTATAGTTTCATGAAAAATACTACAGCATATACTGAACATTGACTCTGCATTTTTTTTTCTTTTATGGATTTAGCTTGTAGCGAAGTTTCTCTAAAGTAATAGAACAAATAGAAGATGCCCACATTTACTGAAGAAACAAATCCCAAATATAAACATAAAAAAGAGTAAAAAGTGAATCTTTTTCTCACCCTGGCATTGATGAATTCCTCTACTCGTCCATTAGAGAACCTACCGAGCAATCGCGGCCCCTGCCCATGCCTCGACATGCACTCAAATGTGCGGATCTCATCCTCGCGATCAAAGAACACGTCAACACCCTCGCCATAAATCCGAACCAAAACCTTCCGCGATCTCCCTGCGGTGGGCCACTTGATCTGATAAACCTCATTCGTCATTGCCCCCTTCAGTGGAATTACTTCTAATGCTCTGAAATCAGCCACATCGCTCCAATATGAAGCCAATTCATGCAAGATCTTCTTTGCCTCCTTAGGAATTCTCTCCTGCTCTTCGATGGGTTCGGGTACCTCCACAACCACCATCTTGGTAAACGAAACGCTAAAGAAACAGAGGAAAAAGTTTATTACGCATTGCTTTTCAAATGGCTTTTATGGTAATATTTCCATAAAACATATATAAGGACAACGGAGACCAGAGAAATTAATAGAATTAGAATGATCGCATGCATTCAAAAGATCTGATAGATCAGCTTAAGAATTTGACAGAATAAAAAGATCACTTCCTAAGGAAAAACATAATTTCTTCCTTTCCTCAACTCCGAATTTGCGGACTTTCAACAGCAAGGATTAAGCTCAATTACAAATAATAAAACATCAAGGAAAGAACAACAACATAAATCTGAAACGAGAATGATTTAGGTTCGACAATAATCAAAGGGGGAAAAAGAGAGTTTTAGCCAATTTTTTGCGTCCGTAGAGTAAGAAAAAAACTACCAGCTTAGGCGACCCTAATTTCAACACCAACAATTAAAAAAAATTCAAAATTCCCGCTTAAAAATCACGAAACATTATAACAAAAATCAACAAAAAGAAAAATACAGGAAAAAAAAGCAGACAACCTCAAATGAAACCCTTAATCATCCACAGACGAGATCACCGAACAGGACCCCGAGGTTCCCGCTCAAAATTACAAATTGAAGAAAAATCAAGAAACCTCGTAGAATCAATAGAATCTAGAATGAGACCCTAACTCTGAAATTCTGAATCTGAGACGAGACCGATTTCAGAGAGAGCGAGGGCGGGGAGGCGTCACCAGCGAATGGGCGAGCGAGGTCGATACACGTGGCAAATGGGCACGAACAGAGACCCAAGAAATTATAGACGACCGCATGCACGCAAAGATCCGACAGGCTCTCTTTAAAATTCAATTGAAAAAGATCACTTGACGAAAACCCTAATTTCTTCCTCAATTCCTCGCCTCCGAGATCGACGACTTCCGCATTGATCAAAGAGAACTTTAGAATTCTCGCTAAAAACTCACAAACGACAAGAAACAACCAACGAAAAGGGACGAAATTCTCAAACGAGACCCTAATCGTGAACGAGGGAGGGGTCCGCGCGCCGAAGAGGATGAGGGAGAATGAGCTTACCAGCGGATGGACGGGCGAGATCGAGACACGTGTCGGCTGAGGGGGGAGACAGACCGTCGGATCTGTGGACTCGACGAGCGAAGGAGGAGACGAAGCGACAGCATCCGTAGGAGCGGTGTTCCTTTTGGAGGTCTCGCTGAAAATGCGGGGTGTTTCTTATATGAGCGGCCGAGGTGGCCGGCTACCGGGTTTTGCTTGGGATGTGCGACGTACCTGTTCTTGTTCACCCAAAAATGCACCCATGCTTGATTTTCCTTTCGTAGGCACCTAGAACTTAAAATTGAAACTATGATGATCAGTGGAATAAATTTTTAATATGATAGTCACATAGAATTAAAATTAGAATAAAATTTTATAGAATAAAACTAGAATTAGGATAATGGTACAAAATTATCCCACTTTTTTTATTTTTCTATACGAAAATGAGAGTTCCAGTCTCTCAAATTATTTCAAGTTTTAGCTTGGAACTAGGTGGTAAAAAAACTAGAACTCATATTAATTTTGTTATTTTTATTTTTTATACTTCTTTTTCTTTCTTTATTTCTTTCCTATTATGGTTATCATCATCATTAGACAATAATTATTTAATAGTAAAGAACATTATTGTAAGCAATTATCAAGCAATAATAGTAAGTTTAAAATACATAAATAGTATTTATATCTTCAAAATGCATAAATTTATATTTCATGATTATAAAAATTTATCCTACGTTATTTTATCAAAATATCCCGCTTCACAAAATTGTTCCTATTTATCCCACTAAAATATCCCACTAGCGAAAAATCATTCCACTTTAACAATTATCTCATTTTGCATGAAAATGTCGCAATTGACTAACACCCCCTTTGGATAGATTATATAAGATTCTTTTTGTGTTTTTTTTTTTTATAACTGAAGCCTAAAATTGAACTCAAAATCTTGAGTCACATTGGAACTTCTCAATTATTCAGGTCACCCATGTAGTGGGCACTTTGCATAAAATTCTTTGAGTATGCATGATTTATAGAAACTCTAGTAAAGATTCTATCAGAACATCATATAGAATAGGATATTGTATGTCACCTCCGAGGAGTTATAGTGTTAGGGGCTGTTTGGTTGGTCCAAAAACCACAAAAAAAGACCCCTGAAAAACTGACAGAGGGTATTTTTCACAATTTCCTTCACAATCAGGTGTTTGTTTTGTAAAAGACAAAAAGGAAAAAGAGGGAAAGATATTGCGCTAGCTATACATTTTCCCCAAATAAAATTCCTCTATTTTGAAGCCGATTACGGGAGAAAAGTGCACCTTTCTCTCTCTGTCCGAATCTAGGGTTCTTGAAAAAAATTTCTCCGCTGCACCGCAACTCGTTCTGGTCACCTCCTGTTTTGGATCGTGCACAGGCCCTCGTCGGCCTTCCCTCCTGCCGTGCAAAGCCCCTCGTCGGCCTTCCCTCCCATCACCACTGCTTATTTGAGGTAATTTGTTTTTTTAGGTTACTAGATCTTTGATAAATTGGTCATTTTAGGGGTTTGATATTGGGATTTTAATTGATGGATTTTATTGTTGTTAAAAAAATTTAAATTCCTAACTCATGAATTTTAGTTAATATACTATATTTTATTGTTGATTTTAAATGAGTTTTATGGGAGTTTGTTTTAATTACAAAAGTAGTAATTTTCTTGTATATGATGTGAAGTATAGCTCAAACTTTTTTAAAAGTAATTTTTTAGTATTTTTTTTAAAAGTAACTTTGTAGCTTAATGTGGTATATATGATGAAAGTTTCGATGAGAAATACTACGAAAGTTCTTATTGTAATTTGGTACTCTGGATATTAAGTAGTTTTTTTTACAAGTTATTCCAAGAAAGATTATACCTACATATTGGAAGAGAGTTGTTGCTTCATATTATCATTGTAAATTATAGATTCATGACTCTATGGTCATTCTTGCCAATGCACTTTGTATATTGATAGAATTGGCTATGGACAATGGTATTGAGGTTGTGATTCTTTGTAAATAATGGTAAGTATACTTAAATTCATTATCGCCTCATTGAAGTCCAAGCTTTCATTTGTTTGGCGAGTCTAATAGGTATAGGAATACTATTATTTGTTGGTATAAGATTTCACCCTTAGAACTTGTTAATATTACAAAATAGTTTTAATTGTTTCCAAATGTTTAAGTAATGTTTTGTAAGCACTTAAAAGTAATTTGAACATGGTGCATTTCTTAGTTGTTGCGCTCTTTTTGTTTTGTGGAAAAAATATGATGAAAGTTTGGATGAGAAGTACTAAGAAAGTTCCAATTGGAGTTTGGTATTGGTTAACTATGTACTTTTAAAAAAATAATTTGCATATCCAATTAATTTCTACGACTTGAATACGGTGCATTTCTTAGTTGGTAAATTGTATGGCTGTTTATACGATATAATGGTTATCGTATCTTGATAAATGCATGATTTTGTTTGTTTTAATAATGTTAATACCTACTTTAATATGATGCTAGTATTATAGATGGATGATGACCTTGATGAAGAGACTGTAATTAACATGTGCTCGGGTGTCGTACTCTCTATTTTAGTCATGATTATGACATTTTATGAGGAGAATGAAAAGTAGATGTAGGTCCATTCGCAGGATCCTAGTGAGGAGAAAAAAATCACATGGATCGGACATATAATGGATTCAGTGATAGCTGTCAACTATGTTAGAATGCGTAGTGGTGCTTTTATGAAGCTTGCAAAAATTATGAGGAGGGGTGATTTATTACGAGGCTCGAGACACGTTACAGTAGAGGAGCATTTTGCTATGACTTTTAATATATTGGGGCATAAAACTAAAAATTGAATTGTTAGGTCAGTTTTATTAGATCTGGTGAGACTGTAAGTAGATATTTTAACAACTTATTAGAAGCTATTTTCCACATACGTCTGTGCTTCTTGAGACATGCACAGAATGAAGTTCTGCCAGAGATCATGAACAATCCTTTATACTACCCTTATGTTAAGGTATACACTCTATACTTTGTGAATATCTCCATTACTTGTCTAATTTAATACAGATATTTACTAATAATATTTTATACTATAGGATTGTATTAGTATGATAGATGGAACACGTATTGATGCTATGTTACCCGCCCATCTTGCTCCACAATTCTGTGGTCACAAAGGAGTCACAAAAAATGTTCTAGTGACGTGTACTCCAAACAAGCTATTCACCTACGTATTAGCGGGTTGGGAAGATTCTGCAAATAACTTTAGAGTCCTTTAAGATGCATTATCTAGACCACATCCTCATGGCCTGAGAGTATATAATGGTAATTTCATTTAAATTTCAAATCATACATATTTACTTCAGCAATAAGATTGATATCCAATGCAATGTTAAAAAAAATACTAATAAACAATCTTATATCATGAAAATTATAGGAAAATATTATTTGTATGATGATGGATACACGACCATGCCCGGCTTTATCTCCCCATATCGTGGTGTTTGTTACCATTTGAAGGAACAAATAGGAAGAACACCCAAAAATAGAAGAGAATTATTCAATCTTAGACATTCTTCATTAAGGTCTAAGATTGAATCTACATTTGGTTGTTTGAAGAATCGTTTCAAGATTCTCACTGCTAAGCCTCATTACTTCATGCACAAGTTGATATTGTATTGGCATGCGCGGTTTTTCATAATTACATTGTAATGGTTGACCCGAATGATGAGATATTCAATAATACAGTTGACATTGAAGAGGTTAAAGGTGATATTGCGGGCAAAGAAAAAAAATAATATTGTCAATTTTTCTCAACCTCAAACTCAAAGGGAGCAAACTCAATCAAGAAATCTATGGAAGGATCGTAGAGATCAAATAGTTTGGGAGATGTAGGTTGACTATTGTGAAAAGTATAAGGATGGGAATGCCAATAAAATTAGCATGTGAATTTGCTTGACTTTGTAGTGATGGTTTGTTAGGAAAATTTTGGCTTGTGTAAATTTTCTATTATCAACATTATTTTATAAGTAAGTTTGTAAAACTATTTAATCTTCATATGTAATATTTGTGTGATGACCTATATATGTTGTATGTACTTTAATCTCATTATGTTTTAGTTACTTTACTTTATTTTATGTGTGGTGAATTAGCTTAACTTTGTTTGGTGTACTTTTATCAAATTATTTTTAGGTATGTCGGACAACTTTAATTGTGAGGAACTTGATAAGGGTAAGGAAAAAACACGGCATCAACTCCATCCTCTAGGACCCCAAGGAATTCATCAATCCCTTATGGGTTCAACCTGGGATATATGCCCTAATTCATGGAACAATTTTAAAATGCAAGATGATAACTTTTGGGGAATGGCCTAGCAACCACCAATTTCATTCATGAACATGTTAAATGCTCTTACCTTGCAACATCCAAGTTTTAGCATGGGTGAAACTCTATCCCCTAATCAACAATGTCAAAGAAACAAGAAGAATGTTATTGATGTTGAGGATGATGAAAGTATATCCCCCAACCCAAAGAGGAAAAAAAGTTCTTGCTCATAAAAATAAAATTAAGACTACAAGCACGGGGAGTGCTAACCAATTATGAGAGAGAAAATATAATGATGTGCTAATTCCTTTCCTTGCCAACCGTGTCAATCAATGGATGAAAGCCGATAAAAAGTTCAAGAAGATTGATTATCGTTCGGCCGTTATTGAGATCAATAAACAGTTTGGCTCAGGATTTACTAGAAAAAAAATATGGAGAACCATATGAAAACTTGTCGCAATAGGTATTTGACATGCAAAAATGCTATAATTTGAGCGGTGCGGGTTAGGATGATGTGAATGAATAAACAATTTACTATGGATGAAGATTGCTTTGATAGATGGCTTGAGGTAGAAAAAAATTAACATTTTTTATTTGAATGAAACATATTATTTTATTTTTGAATAAGTTTAGAGTTAATATATATCCTTAACTTTGCAGAACAAAAGTATTCCTAGTTCTAAGCTTAGGGAATACATCAACAACCTTATGAAACATTTTGAAAATCTTGTAATTATTATCGAAAATGATCAAGCAAGAGGAGACTATGCAGCGGATGTGATAGACAAATTCGGTGGTAGTTTACATTTTAGTATTGATGCAAATGATGATGATATTGCAACGCATAGAGAGAACACTCGTAGCTATATATCGTTAGATGACAAGAGGTTAATATGCATTGGACAGAGAAGTTGGGCAAAGCTATATTTACACACAAAGCGGACTTTAGCTTGGAAGTTGTTGATAAGTTTTATCAAGAATTGCATGAAAAAGAATCACGTGCTAGGCCATTTATAAGGCGGCCATCTGTCATGCAAAAGAAGGTGTTGAAGGATTTCATGTAGAGTCGACAGTGAATTTGACCGAATGATGATTTTGAGATGCTTTTGTATATCTAATTGTCTGCAATAACGTTTATTTGTTTTTTTATATGTAAATGAGCTTGATGAATGCTCATTCTTTTGGCTACAACAATGTTAATTTTCTTATTTTTGTATGTAAACGAGCTTGATGAATGCTCATTCTTTTGGCTAGATTTCCTAATTCATGTGCAATATTGTGTTCATGACACTAAATGTGATTGATGTATGAAACTATCTTTATAATTGACATGAGAACTTGTGATGGCTTTTTGGTTTTTACTCTTTAATATTTTTAGTTGTTTGATACATGTATAATTAATTGATTGGTTGTAATTATCAAAATTTGGTCTTCGATTGTTGACATATTTCTCGTGCAATGTAGATTGGGTATGCACCATGCAGCCCGGGCCCGATAGTGATGAGGTCCTCTATGATCAATCTCAGCATCGTTCTCAGAAAATATCATTTTCGGAGGTAACTGATTCATTAAATACAAGTAAACTATTATCTCCATTACTATTTCATTTGCGTCTAATTAATAATATATTGAATAATTATGTAGAGAGGACCGAAGTTAGTCATGGTTAATCATAACCTAGGTCATTCTCGATGGACACTTGATGATGAGCGTATGATCACCATAGTAGCACAAGCTGGTTTTCTTACATGCTCGAAGCTAAGATGGATGAAATTAGATTGGCCGCTTATTACTACTTTGATAGATAGATGGAGGCCAAAGATAAACACAATCCACCTGCACCTCGGAGAGTCGACCATTACTCTTCAAGACGTATCGGTCATACTAGATATTCGCATTGATGGTCCGTGTGTTACAGGCGCAGATAACCGTGCATGGCGAAAAGTATGTGATGATTTGTTAGGAGCAACTCCACCCTCGTTGACCGGAGGGTATATCAGACTGAAGTGGTTGAAGGAGAATTTCTCGCACCCGCTGCTAGCTGATGCAACACAAGAGGTGATTGAGGGCCATACACATGCTTATATTTTGCACATGACTGGGACACTTCTTTTTCCTGATTCCAGTAAAGATAAAATACATTTGAGGTATGTGAATTAATTGTTTTAAATTTTTATATAATCACATTGGAGACTTGACCTTATCTTTGACTATTTTTTTAAATGTGCCTAGGTGGTTATCAATCATTGAGGGCTTAGACATTTGCAGCACACTATCATGAGGTAGTGTTGTTTTAGCATACCTGTATCGAGAAATATCAAAGGTGGCTTTGATGCAAAATAAAGAGCTGAAGGGATGTCTTACTTTATTGCAAGTTTGGGGGTGGGAGAGACTTGTTCTAAGACCGAGATTATGCGAGACTTGAGTTTTAGATGGACATATACCGCTTGGGTGTAGGTAGACACATCTGTATCTAGCCAATGCATTAATATTTTCGAATTATATTCGTGAATTATTTGAACCTTGAATAAGTTTGAAATCTATACAGATGAAATGTCTAGAAATGTTATGACCAGACCCCAGCAAGACAGTTGGACTTTTACAAAAACGAGCTTGATCGGATAAAGATTTTCTAGGTTTTTGAATTTAACTTCAAGAATATTCAATCTTAGAAGGAACTAACACAAATCTAATTTATGAAATACTAATGCATGTAATGTTATTTAGTTCTTCTGGGAGCCATATGATACGCTTCCACAACTACTACTAATCTGCACGGAAGGCCAAGGAGTATGGAGAGTAAGAGTTCCACTAATATTCTTTGAAATAGTAGAGATGCATGTGCCGGATCGTGTGCTTAGACAATTTAGAATGCCGCAACACATTCCAGAAGAAGTTCAAAAATAGAGAGAAATATCATGACATGAGGTCATCATATAGACTGGGTAAATACTTATGTGCGATATATAGAGAAATGGAATGATCACCATTTCTGTATCATACAACCACTTGATCCTCCTCTTCAGGAGTCGGCTTATATTATATGGTATTAGAGGATTACTCAAAGATGGATTATAAATAAGACCGGTCCTCCACTAGATGATGATCAACAACGTGCCCTACAAAGAGATACATGCCCAGGGGGTTAGATGAGAGAGAATTTGTAAGTTATTTGGATGGTAAGCTCATCACTTGTTTCGTATTGTTAAAATTATTTAAGTATTCCAATTTTTGTCTTGCATGCAAATAAATGCTTTTGATGATATTGAGGCTATTGCAAACGAGGGTCCAACACAATCAGGAAGAGATCCATCGTGACCACTATTCAAAAAGATATTGCAGAGAATTCATAGAGGTATGAATCGAACTCACGAGGATCTTCATTATGGTCGGGAGGTAATGGTTCAAACAAGTTAACGGAGATGACAAGGATCTTGTAGGAATGATGATGAGTCTAGTCCTTCACAACAAGTTAGTGGTACATCTCAAACACACACATACCCCCAACCAGATAATGAACTTATGTAATCTCAACTTCCTGAAGGACGACGAAGATCTTCTCGGGTGACTGGGGCAAGACAAAGGCGGCTGAGATGATTTCTAGGTTATGTTTGTGGATTGATTATAATTTAGAGCTATATTTGTTGTTTCACATATCTTAGAAGAGATTATGTAGGTCCAGCTAGTAAAATATCGTTCTTGGCTTAGATATTAGAATTGATGATGAGGGGATGACATTAGAACACTTGACTCTATGATTGTGATGATATGTAGTTTTTTGATACTATAACTTTTTGATTTTGTTTATTTTGTTTTGCTCATGTATTTGTTTGTCATTTCTGCTGATTTGTGTGTTCGTGATGATATAGAATGCTTTGAGAATTCATTTACCTATCACGATAGGAATTGTGATATGAGATTTTAATTTGATATTTTTTGATGTGACTCTGGCCGCCTTAGTTCAGGCAAAGGGTTATGATAACAACGAGACAGGACCAAAAGCAAAATAGGTATGGGCATGAGATTATTCTTTTTCGCTCTTAAGTGATGCCTTTTTCATATTTATTATTTTCTATGTGTTGCATGTCATTTTATGGAGCTCTTTTTCACATAAATTTCATCATTTTGATTATCATTGTGATTTAGATACATTGTCGCATTGGAGGCTTAACACTTGACATGAAGGGGGAAAAAAGCTGTGGGAGGCTTATTTCTCTGCCTTGCTGTGGTGTATCTGGATTGAAAGAAACTCTCGAATCTTTCTACACTAGTTTGTAAGCACTCTCTAGATCTCAGAGGACCGCTACTACGACCCAGTCGAGACATGCGACGACTAGCGGCAACGCAGGCTGCCCAAATATCATGGATTGAAGCTGCTGATATGGACAGTCTTTTGCTCTTGTATAAACACTGAATGTCAAGACTTTTTATGCTCTTTTCAGTAGTTGTAGTAGCTTTAACTTTTGGATGATGTACTGGTGATTTTATGCTTATGTCTACAGCTTAGAGCTGGAGGTAGAATATTTCTCTTTTGCAAAGTAATACAATGACATGGGTGGAGTTTTTAGGAAATCCATGGGACTACTAGTCCTGTGGATTATATTTCTGCAAAATCTACGAGACTAGTGGTTCCGTTTACTATTTGTGCATGTTTTTGTGCATGCCCAACAAGTCAACGGGACTAATAGTCCCGTAGATTTTGTTTCTACAAAATCTACGAGACTTGATGTCCCATGAACTCTAAATTTTGGAGATTATCTTCTTAAAAGCCCCTCAACTTCACAAATATTGATGTTAGTCAGTCATTATCAAATTACTTGCACTTATTTCCTCAAATCCTTTCAATTTTTTAAAATTACTACATCAAAATTAATATTAATCTATCAAATCTTTAGAGATTTTGAATTACCCTCCTAAATTTCTATAATTAGTTGAAAGTAGTCACTAAAATATCTAAATATATTACAAATTACCCCCCTTAAATTTAAAAGTAGACCCCCAAATCTTTAAACATTCAATTTCCTCTCTCAAATGTTTATATTTTGAATTTAGTCTCTCAAGTGGGTTTATAAAAACTTAACCGTGGCGTTTTTGTCGTTTCTGTTTTTTTAACAAAAACAAAGAAACGCGTTGGGTAACCGGGGCATTTTTTTGACTTGTCCCTTTACAAAATCTAAAAATTAAACACTTTTCTCAAAACACCAAAAATGTGTTTTAAGATTCTGTTTTTTCATCTAAGTCGCCGTCGCCCGCTCGCCCGTCGCTGCCGGCCACCGTCCCCACCCGCCACCCTCGTGTCCGCCGCTACCCCGCGGCCACCGCCCGCCCGTCATTCGGCCGCCGTCGTCGCCCGCTCATTGACTGGTCGCCGGCCACATGCCGCTCGCCGTCGCCACCGCCGCCACCGCCACCGTCATCGCCCGACAACCGGCCGGCGACCACCCTCCACCCACCGCCGCCACCACCACCGCCCGTCGGCCACCCGCCAGCCCTCTGCCACAGCCCACCAGCCACCCGCCGACCCGCCGCCACCGCAGCCGCCCGCCACCCGCCGGCCAGTCGCCTGTTAGACCCTAGAGGGGGGGTGATTAGGGTCTTATGCTAATCTAATTCAATTTTATGCCAATTAAAACTAATTAACAAGTTATCCTAGCAAGTATAAAATACAACAATATATGTGAGCTAGGATAAGTCATATACACAAGGGTAAACAAAATAAACAAGATAGTGGATGATATAAATAATGAACAATGGACAATGACGACAAGAAATATAAACATAAGAGAAGTGCGCCAAAGCAAACTCAAACACACGATATGATCACGGAGTTCGGACCTTCCGTCCTACGTCTCCGCTCCCCACTCCCGGGGAGAAATCCATATCACAACCGGGTTTTATACGCTCACCCGAATAACGTTTACACCTCACAATGTCGGTTTTTAACGCTCACCGATCAACGTTCACAAACACTCACAATGTCGGTTTTTAATGTTCATCGATCAACGTCTACACTCCACACCTCACAATAACAACAAATGATTTGTTCTCTAATACAAGGCGAGAACTCAATTAAAGCTCACACTCAATTGTTACAACTCTCACCAACCCAAATATACTATGTATGAAAATATAATAAGCTCAAGTGGGTGTGTGTAAACAATGAGTGAAATCAAATCAAATCAAACTAAACTCAAATATCAATGATAATCAAACAATACAAAATGTAAAACTAGATAGAGTTTAGAAAACTTCTCCAATAAATGACAAGAGAGAGAGAGATGGATTGAAGCTCAAATATCAATGAATTGATCTCCACTTCCTCTTGTGGAATTCTTCACAAACCAAACCCTTAAACAAACTTAAAACCAAACTTAAAACAAACTTAAACCCTTGTTAAACTCTTGTTTTAAAAACTTCTTTGGTTGCTTGAAAGATGAGAGCAAGGTGGTATATATAGCCTCCTAAAATCTCAGCCAAAAACCCCAAAGGAAAAGACCAAAAAGCCCAAGAATCAGAAAACTGATTCTGTACCCAATATAGCCGTTGGGCAATTGGCGGTCGACCGTAGAAAACTCACGGTCGGCTGCGAGCAACAAAAATGCCAGGGTTTGGCTCTGGACAACAGACGGTCGACCGTGGCGGTCGACCGTGAAACTTTCTGGACTGCATCCGGTCGACCGCCACGGTTGACCGTGAGCCATCAAGAAACAAACTGAGTCCCTGGACTCAGAGGCGGTCGATCGCAAACTGATATATGAGAAAAACAGGTTTAGAAGCAGTTTGATGATTTTGAAACCCTGTTTAAAAATATCAAATAAATTTTAAAAAATGTAAAACTTTGGGAAATGATTGTAGACATGATAATAAACATGCCAAAAACTGGTTTTCAAAAAGGACATCCCAAATATAAAATATCATCATTTTACAAATATGTTCAAAAACATGAAAACCTAAAAATTGATATTTTGATATTTTGACTTAAACAACATTTTAAAACCTTATGAAATGATTGTATAGACTTGATAAAAGATATAAAATGTTGTTATGAAGTCTATAACCTAGAAATATAATATTTTCATAAATATGCATATTCTATGCAATATATTCTTAAACACAATATAATATGAAACAAATGAAAATGTGAAAAGCTATGTTTGTTGTTTCGTATCTATGTAGCTAAACCAAAACATATATGTATATATATATATATATAACTATATATATAAAACCAAAACGTGTATGTGTGTATATGATTGAGCTTATAGTACTAACACACATAATATAAAACCTAAAACTAAATATACCCAAGCTTGTGATCTTCAACGAAGCTCTATTTTGATACACTTGCGGATGAAGCTTGAATTTGAATCTTTAACTTTGAATTGCGTAGGCTTCACTCCATAATTCCGCCAACCTTCATTGGATATGATCGTGAATGCGCAATTCCATCCATCCTCCAACATATTATTTGTCTACAATAAATAAGAAAACACGAATACTAGACAAATAACATTAGTGGTAAATTGTTTGTTAAACATCATGAAAACAAAGAGGCCAACACCGCCGCCCACCGGCCACCGGCCACCCGTCGGTCACCAGCCCGTCGACCGGCCGCCGGCCACCCTCCACCCGTCGTCGCCACCACTACCACCGTCGCCGCCTGTCAGCCGCCGCCCGCTGGCCACCGTCGCCGCCCGTCGACCGCCGCCCACCGGTCACCCGCCGTCACCGCCGCCTGCCACCACCGCCGCCTGTCGGCCCGTCGTCGCCGCCCGCCGGCCACCCGCCACCCGTCGGCTACCCGCCGACCCGCTGCCGCCCGCCCGTCGGCCACTCGCCGCTACCCGCTGGTAGCCGACAGTCGTCATTCGCCCGCAGCCCGTCGGCCGGTCGCCGGTCGCCGGCCACCCACCCGACATCCCCGTCGCCCGCCCATTGTCGTTATATAAATGGTCAAACTAGTTTGACCAAAATGGTGTTTTCAAAACACATTTGAAAAAGAAACACCATGACATAGTATTTTTTACAAAAACAAAACAAAAAAAAAACACATTGATTACCAAACACACCCAAAGCTTCTGCACTAAAATTAGCTTCATCCCAAACGTGAGCTATTCTGCGGGTCCCAAGATCGTGCAAACAGCTCATCAATGCATGCTGACAGCTGGATTAAAATACCCGCTTCATGCTCCTTGTTGATAAACTTGATGGTCTCTAAAGAATCAGTTTCAAGGACCAAATGAACCTTGAGTTCTAATATTTTGTTAAAAAAAAATCAAACTATAACTTTTCTAACATCTTAGAAGTTTCTACAGTAAAGATTCTATCAGAATTATCCCTACTAGAGTGCATTGGTTTATACTATTGATAGGATAACCGCAATTCTCAATTCAAATTAGTCTCTCAAATAATTAAAGATTTGGACCTACTCCCTTAAACGTTCGCAATTAGTCCCTCAAATCTTTTTAAATTTTATAAAATTACTACCTTATATTTATATTTAAAAGTGGTCATATTTTAGAATTTTAGACCCTCAAATGGTGAGTATTCTCACCCCACTTATGTTTGACAAAAATTTTGTCCTATTTGAGGGGTAAGCACACTATGGTGACCACACCATCGTTTCTTCTATTTTTTGATTTGAGCCAAACACTAGAAAATGAGGGAATCAAGTCATACATCAACTACTTTCTTGTTTTTTCAATTTGAACCAAACTAAAGAAAGTGATGGAAAGTAATTATTCCCCATGTTTCTTTACGAAACGAACACAAGAAACACTTTTCCAAAAAAAATGAGGGAAACACCAAAAAGTGAAGGAAAGTGGGTTTTGAAAAGTGGAGGAAAGTAACCAAACAGCCCTTTTGCTTTTGGCATTCGGTCATGCCAGCCCGTTTCTCACACGCATGATTTCTAAATTCCTTGTGAAGTTTGTTGAGGTTGACAGCCATGGGGCGTGTTTCATCTAGATTTGTTGCTCTTTAGACTTTTTCTTATTTTTCTCTTCTTTTTTGTACTGGGAAAAAAATATCCCAAAGTTAAAAGTAGTTTTTTAATAAAATCTTAAAGTTAAAGAGGTTTTCTAATAATCCATAAATTAAGGGAGGATTCTGATATTCGAAAACTTAGAGCGTTGTGTGATAATTGTCTAAAATTAAGCCAAAATTAAACTATCAAAATGCAAATGTCTATTTATAAAATCTGGAAGTAGTCCCCAACTCAATGGGCAAAACAAAATCTCAACCTAAATTCAAATCGATATCAGATTTCCATATCGAACTAGTATTTTAACCCGTGTGATGCACGGATTAGTGTTTTTATTGATGCATATTATGCATAGTACGTATACATCTGTGTGTAATTTGTGCTTTTTTATTTAACTAGTATAATGCACGTGTTTTGCATGTAAACGTACAAATTTTTTATTTAATAATAAAACTATGAGTTAATAAATAAAACTGTACAATAAGATTGCTTAAAAAGTAATGTATGAATTAGTTATTATTGTGTTGTTATTACAATTGAATACTTTTCTTTCAATGATTGCCCGATGTTAACCTTTTTTTTAAAAAAAGTCCCCAAACCTAAAAGTGTTCTTAAGTAAAACTCACAATTCTATAAGTTCTCTTACATATGCTCTTCCAACTTAAAAGTTGTTAAATTAACTCTAAATTAACTATACTGCATTAATCTTGCTAGCTTTTCCTAATGTTTCCTAAATAGTTACACTTGAATCCTATAATATATTACAATAGTTACTTCTCATTATAATTATTCTAGAATAAATTACACTAAACCATTATAATTTTTCAGTCTATATTAACTTTCAAAATTACACTAAACTCGTAATGACTTTTCTGTTTCAAAGAAGACCTCCAATAAATTTCTTAATTTTGTAGATATCCCCTATAAATTAGAAGCAGGAAAAGGCATAAAGAGACATTTTGAGAGTTTCTGGGTGTTTGGAGTAATTTATCTAAAAGATATTGGCGGCTTTCTAAAAAAATATTAGGGGTTAATGTGATTTTGATAGTTCATAGGATCTATGTATTGCAAAATGTTGAAAGTTCATGGGGTTTACTATAATTTACCTTATTTAATATTATTATTCTTAGTTCAAGTAATACTGTTAAAATAATTATATTATCTACATACTATAAAATATTTATCTAATTTAATTTTTAAATTATGCTCTTAAATAATATAGTAGTATAAATATTTTATAAATTTTTATTATACAATTACTAACAATTAACTGTACTATTATTAATATTAAATAATTTCTTTGTAAAAATATTAGTTTTTAATCATTACCAAGTATAGATTATTCAGTATCATGTAATAATCTTTACGAAAGCACTCTAAAATAATATTAAATTATTTATTTAATTTATTTATTTATTTATATAATACTAAATAACTAGTGTAATTCATAATTTATGCAAGATCATTAAAACAATTACACTATTTATGTAATTAAAATTTTATTCTATTTATTTTATTGCTCATTGAATTATAGTATAATTCTTAATAGTATTTAGTAATATATTATTCTATTTATACTATTATTTTAATTATTTTATTATAATTCATAAATAATTATTATAATAATTTTAAGGGAAAAATGTGTCCAGACCCCAAAAACAGAAACTTCCTGTGCTGCAGCCCCTCATAGTTTCCCCCATGTGGTTCAGCCCCTTGAAGTGTGACATTTTGTGCTGCAGCCCCCTTTTAACAATTATTACATGCCACCTAAGCTAAAATCCCCAAAATAACCTTATCATCTCTCCTCAATCATTCAAACCCAGTTCTCTCTCTCTCTCTCTCTCTCTCTCTCTTTCTCTCTCTCTCTCTCTCTCTCTCTTTAAAAACAAGGGCTTTCCCAAGCTCGTCGCTCTGGCCCTCGCCCTCCTCGCCGTCGCCACCTCCGTCCAAGCTCCCAAGCCTCCCACGAGTTCGCCACCGCCTCCCCTCCTCTCCTCTGCCCGACCTCGTGGCGGTAGCTCATCGTCACTCCCCGTCTCGCCCTCGACTACGCCGGAGTTCGTCGCTACGCCTACCACTTTTGAACCCTATAGTATGGTAAGCCGGAGTTCGTTGAGCACGCCTTCTTATCATGACGGGGGGTCTTCAAGAACTTTAGTGAAAATAATGTTGAAAGTTTCGTGAGATTTCTTAAGTTAAAGAGGGGTTACGGGTGATATTAATGAACTTTAGGGCTCGTCTCTACATGGGCCAGAAGATGGGGGGGGGTTACGTGAAATTTAACCATTTTTTGAGCGAAAATAATTGGAGACTTGGCGTCCAAGTTCGATGAATGAATGGCCGGCTAATTTTTTTTCTACGACTCGTCCGCTTTCACGATGGGGATTTGTTGTGGGGGCCAGCTTCCCATGGTATACAAAATTCATGTGGTAGCGTTTCAACCGCAGGACGACACCAGGAACGAGCCGGACGATCCCAAGAATGCGTCGATTGCATTTCCGCTCTCTTTCGTCCCAAAAATAATTGGAGACTTTCGGCGAGATGGCACTTCTGTAGCGTGTTAGTTCTAATCTGCACAGTGTTAGTTCTATTCTGTAGTGTGTTAGTTCTAATCTGCACAGTGTTAGTTCTATTCTGTAGCGTGTTAGTTCTAATCTGCACATTGTTAGTTCTATTCTGTAGCGTGTTAGTTCTAATTTATACCACGTTAGTTCTATTTTATACCGCGTTAGTTCTAATTTATACAAAGTTAGTTCTATTTTATACCACGTTAGTTCTAATTTTAACCATGTTAGTTCTAATTTATAACAAGTTAGTTCTAATTTATAACAAATTAGT
>BQKN01061901.1:2617-42654 GCA_022839385.1 Asparagus kiusianus
TATATATATATATATATATATATATATATATATTATAAAATACTTTCTTTTAAATACTTTAAAATTGTTTGCAAAAAACTCAAATAAAAATCATCTTTAAGAACATTAAAAAAATTTAAAAATTAAAAAAATTGTTCTTAAAGAATCAAACTTGTTTTGGTACCCAATTACTCTTAGCACCGAAGAGTCTAGGGACATGATCCCTATTATTAAAGCTCAAAACCCTAGGGTTATGATCCCTTTTGGGCATATATAGTGCATGGACACGGTCAAAACAAAATTCATATAGATGGTCATTTCGATTGCAATGAGTGCAATGAAAAGGTTGAAAAGATTTGTGTTGATTAATTGGTTATGCATGAAAATAATTTGTAAAAATAGGTTTATCTTGGAAATTGTTTTGCCAATGAGAAATCCTCTTCAAATCAAAACAAAACTTGTTCAAATAACCAAAACGATCACAAAAATCACACTTATACACATGAGCATGTTTATGATATGCAATATGTGTATATGCATGTGTATGAGATGAAGTAGCTTGATGGGATGCACAATGATCAATATTTTAGGCATAGTGAGTTTTTGTATATTATAAAAAATTTAGCAATATTACCTTTTCGGCTGCAAATGTACAATTGTAAACTTTGTTATACATGTGTGCATAGTGAATAGGTTTCTTGGAAACATTTTTATGGGACTTTGCACACAAGTCCATAAGTTTTTCATTGTTGGTAATACATGTATTTAATGTTGAATCTAAGGATGATATGTGTTTCTTTATTTGATTCAACTCATCATTTGAAATATGTGCATTGTCAAAAGAAATAGAACAAACAAGAGTATCTAAATTATTTTTATTAGCCTCTATTTCTAACATGACATTATTTTTATCATGAGTCAAACTTGTAATATCCAATCTTAATATCTCATTGCATTCTTTAAGATTAATATTTTTATTTGCAATGAGATCAAACTTAGATACAAGGGACTCATGAATAGATTTTAATTGAACATGCTTGCTTTTTAATTCTTTAAAATTATGCTTCAATTTCTTATGGTCATGCAATAATTTTTCATATTCATGTGCGAGCTTATCAAAAGTAAAATCATCATTGTTATCGGGCTCGCTTACCACACTAGGGCTATCGTCTAGTGAATGTGTACATGAAGATGAAGCTCCTTTTAAACTTGAAGTGGAATCGTCCAAAGCTTATTGGATTGCCTCAAAATCCCCTTGATGTGCTTCTATTAATCTCCACAACGTATATGCACTAACAAAAGAATCAAGTTTGTTAGCAAAACATAAGCCAAATGCATAAATTAAGGATTCTAACAAAGACTTGTTCATGGCAAATAATCTATTATCATTATTACTCCACTCAGATTTCTCTGTAGTGGGTACAATATAAGCCCAATTAATAATTTCTCAAATATCAATATTTTTAGATCTAGCAAAAAGCTTAAATCTAACACACTATTGTTCATAGGGGAAATTACTAATTCTAGGAACAATGTTAATATCATAACCAAGACTAGGTGCATCGTGCATGTCCATGATATGTGCAAGCAAGAAACAAATAAAATCAAAACTAGATTAGCAAAAAAATAAGAACAAGGGATCTTTAACTCAAGGCGGTTAAACCTCAAATCAAAGAGCACCAAGGTATGATACAAATTGTTAGTACCCTAGAGGGAGGGTGATTAGGGTCAATGCTAATCTAATTCTAATTTTATGCCAATTAAAAACTTTCTTGATTAATTGATTCTTGCAAAAGATATATGAATGAGTTATGAGCAAGAATGTAAAATACAAGCACAAAATAAATATACACAAAGCAAACTCAAATACAAGATATGATCACGGAGTTCGGTCAACCCTTGACCTACGTCTCCGCTCCTCACCTCAAGGAGATCTCCACTATATCGACACACCCGGTTTGGAAGCCGGAACTTCTCTACACACTCGGTTTTCTAGTTCACCGAAAACTCTACAAGTCACTCACAATATACATACACAAACTACAACCTCAAGTGTTGGTCCTTACATATCGTCTCCCTTAAGTGCTCGGCTTTACTATCTCTCCTTAGGCTTTACTACCAACGTCGCTCCTTTTGGTATCAACTATGTCCTCAGCACACACTCCTCTTGGTATACTTGTGTATTACAAAGTGATACTGTGACGCCCCTGGGTTCACACAAGGCTGCAGTCCGAGGTAAAACCAGAAATGTCAAACCTGCCATGCACCACACCGTGCAATAACACGTTTCACCATCACAATTACTATCTCTCTAGTGGAATCAACAACAGGTGTGGGTACAAAGCAAGTAAAAGGTAAATCAACAATACTGGATGAAATGACAGAACATAACACATCTCATCAACGAAATAAACTGAAGTACATAGTCAAAGTCTGAAATGAATAAACTGGAGATCTTAACAAGTCTCAAATACATTAAGTCTGAGTAAAGGAAATAAGGCACACAGCCTTTACAACTTCTAGAATAAACTCTCAAATGTCTAAACCAAAAAGTCTTCAGTGGAGCTCAAAAGAAAAATATATCTAAAGTAGACAGCTGACACTAAAGTGCATCGCTATCAACCTGCGGTACTCCGTGCTCCTGGCTCGTGACCTGAAAGGGGGAGGGACAACGAGCGTCAAAACGCTAGCGAGTAACATCACAACCAACCCCAAGGGAAAAGGGCTCGTTGTACATGAAAATACAGATAATATATAATAGATCTAAAATCATTGATCTTACGATATGAGGGTTTTAGTATTTAAAAATTTACAACACGAGTATAGGTACGTCGAGCGAAATAATCCAAACAAGGAAACCCTCATGTATATACCTTACATCTCAAATTTGTAAATTCCTAAATACCAAACCCAAGGCTCTAGTACCATAACAATGATAAAAGAAAATACAACAAACACCAGAGCATAATTACAGTGCTGTAACATATTCAACGTAAATATCACGATGTTAGTTACATGAATATTGTGTCAAAAACCTACATAAGTGTCATACCAAATCTACAAAAATCATCATGTTATGAAATGTAGTATAATAATCACATACAGGGTTATGAACCATGTCCGAAACAAGAACCAACTATCGTAGTTATCCAAACTCATGGAATAAGTGTCAATTATCCAACACGAGGACTGAGAGGGATTATAGTCCAACACGAGGACTTCTATGGTTTATAGTCCAACACGAGGACTGTGGAAATGATAAAAGAGCGCTATAACTTATGTAGTGAAATCTGCTCATCAATCGCACAACCCAAAATAGTATATAAGCCCCAAATTTATACCCCAGGTCATCTATCATGCATGGACACGTAGTGGGGCTAATGACCAAGGTCAGATAATCCAAACAAACCCCTGAATAGGAGTGAAAATACTCAAATACACCAAAACTGGAAATCTGCAACAGAGGGTTCGGCGGTCGACCGATCCGGTCGACCGAACCCTGACACCAAAACTTAGCGGTCGACCGCTTGGCATTTCGGTTGACCGACCAGACATCGCGGTCGACCGAATTGATGTCGTGGTCGACCGGAAAGATGTCGCGGTCGACCGAATCGATGTCGCGGTCGACCGGAGCCCTGTCACGAACTCAGCGGTCGACCGCGTCGGTCGACCGCCGAGCGGACAGAACCCAACCTTGGTTTTCTGTCAGCTGCTAAACCTGGAACAAAATCTTGCGATAACATGGGTTTTGATGAATTAGGAATCACACTGAAGATACACAACAAATTCCCAAGCTTGAAATCTATATTTCTAAAATTTTAAATCCATGAGAAACAAATCCAAATCGTTTTAATAGCTGTAAAGATGTTTTAAACTCTTGTTTAGGCAAAAACTCAGATCTAGATCTTCTTTAACAGAACATGGGTCAGTTTTTAAAACATATAAAGTCCCAAATCCATATTCTATGACATAGTAAGCTATTAACTATACAAAAATATGAATTTGGCTTCATAAAACCAATAAAAACTCAGTTCTTGGCATTTAAATCAAAAGGGGTGGGGGTTGGGCGAGAAATTACTCGCCTTGGGTGCTGATGATGCCCTAGATCTGCAAGAGGTTGATCCTCTTCGCTAAAATCCCACAGATCTGCTGAAAATCCTCAAGAACTTCCCCAAGCCACTAATGTCAGCTAGGGTTTTAAGAGAAGGAAGATGGGGCTAGGGTTTACGTCTGGGACTGAAGAGATTTCTCCTGGGTTGAGTTGGTATAAATACCAACTCCCCAACCCGACCCGAAACCCAATAGCCCAAAAACTAAAACCCGAAACCAAACCTGGAAACCTCTCTGATCGCTGATCGGTCGACCGAACCGGTCGACCGCGTAGGTCGACCGATCAGCACAAAAATGCCTTCTATTGGGTATTTCACATGCTGGCCATATATCACTCGATTTCTCTCACTTATAAGCACTTGTTGGGTTCTCAAACATAGATAATAACATTCATATGACATATATATGTGTATATATATGATTATTCATCACAAAGGAATTATTTACTATCAATAATTCACATATATTTATTATAGAAATTTTCGGGGTTTTACAGATACTCACAAATGAAGCTCAAGTACAACAAATTGTTCTCTAATATGGATGAGAACACAATAAGGCTCACTCTCACTAAATCATACACCACTACCCAACAATATATTGTATGAAATAGTAAAGCTCAATAAAAGTGTGTCTGATAAATGAGAACAATAAAATTCTAACTCAAATAAAACTAGCTAAGATATGAATATGAAAATCAAAATAATAAATAAGATAGATAAAAGAGTTAGAAATCTTCTCTATAAACACAAGGAGTTGTAGCTATGATGATGATGATGAATTCCTCAGTTGAAATCAAAAGCTTCGTCCTTGTAAAAAAAACTCCTCTTTTAAAACGAAACTTAAAATAATACTTAAACACAAACAAAACTCTTCCAAAACTTGATTAAACAATTTTCTTGATACCCACAGAAGTTAGAGGTTATGTGGTATATATAGGATCATAGAACAAGCCCCAAAACCAAGAAAACCCAGCAAAAAGACAAAATAACGGAAACTAGAAAACTAGCCGTTACAGGCGTCAGTCGACTGATGAGCTGACCGTTACATGCAGCTAACAGCTCATCAGTCGACTGAAGACGTAATTGGTCAGCTAAAAACCTCATTAGTTGATTGAAGACCTCATTAGTCGACTGTTCAGTCAACTGAATAGAAAACAAAAACTTTTGATGATTCTGGCTAGTTTCATCAGTCGATTGATAATATGCATCAGTCGACTGATAACAGTTTTTCAGCCTGTTTGAATTTGAAAATGAATTTCAAAGGCCTTTAAAAAATAGTAAATAAATTCTAAAAAATGTGGAACTTCGGGAAAATTTACAAACATAATAACAAACTTGTTTGAAAAAGAATGTTGCAAAAAGGACCTCGTATATGTGAAAACTCAACGTTTAGCAAAAATGTACGTAATACATGTTTTTTATGAATCTTGAAAATGAAGTTTGACATGTAAGAACATGTGGAAACTTTATGAAAGTTTTTTATAAACATTATAAAACATGAATGTAATGTAAACAAGATTAATAAACCAATATTGCATTGTTTTCTCAAATAAACTCATTTTGTAATAAAAATCAAAATTGTGTGTATATATATATATTGAGCTTGAAATATATTCACACAATATGCATTACAAAACTACTAATATACCTAAGAGGTTGCGCACACAGCTTGATCTTGAATATTTAACTTTGATATAAATGACTTTTCATCATATATAGATATCTTGTAAAAAGAAACAAGCCACAATCACTAGGAAACAAATTAGCTATAAATTATTTGATAAATCATCATTAAAACAAAAAGGCTAACAACACTAAGGCAACATGAGAGAGCCCCAGCTTTGGTCATGATGGCCATAAGCGAACCGCATGGACTGCTTCACGTGTCCCCAGATACCCCTATGCGGCTCCAGGTCCTTGCACCACCTACTTAGCATCTGGTTATGACCAGACATTCAACACTGTCAAACAAGATCGAAGGGATCACTCCGCTCACCAACTGGATAATGAATACCCCCTATGGAAAATTCAAGATGTCTCACATCAAAAAGTATAAAGGCGAGGGTGATCCAACAAAGCATGCACATAACTTTTATGACCTGATGACCATGCAGCAAGTTTCGGAGCTGATCATTTGCAAAGCTTTCCTCATCATCTTGACAGGGAGTGCCAAGATGTGGTTGAATTCATTGGTCAGTAAGTCCATTAATAGCTTTGAGCAGGTCAACCAAAAGTTTATACATCACTTTTTGCCTGATTCCAAGTAAAAGAAGCCCTCCCATGTCCTACTTCAGATGAGACAAGAGGATGGAGAAAGCCTCAGGGACTACTTTAAAAGGTTCCAAGCCAAGAGACTAGAAGTTGACGATCCTGGCAACATCGTCGCTATGACTGTAATCTCAGCAGGCCTGCAGAACAATAAGTCGGCCAACTCGCTCATTGTGAATGGAGTCACCAACTATGAGCAGTTGATAACCAGAACCGGAGGATTTTTGGATGCGAAAGAAGCCCGAGCCGATGTCCTCTCAAGGGCTATGTCCTCTCATAAAGAGAAGACGGAGAAGGATCCCCTAAGAGCCAACTCTAAATTGAGCAAGGCCTAGAAGAGAGAACAGAGGAGAGAAGCGGCCAAGAAACCAGCCCTCACTATCCTCAAGACTTCCCTCACACAGGCCATTTACTTGGTCTAAAGAGAAGGATACCTCAATTCCACTCCTCCTCGCATGAAGTTGGATCCTCGATCTCGAGACATCAGGTAATTTTTCCAGTATAATTGAGATCACGATCATCATACTAATAATTGCTGAGTCCTCTAGAGAGATATTGAGGACTTGATGCAGAAAGGATTCTTGAAGAGGCTTGTCTCTCAACAAGACAGAAGAGAACCCACTCTAGGGAGATCTGATATGAGGTCACGCTCCAGATTGCCTCAACATCAGCAACAACTTATGTGCGACCTATCGAAACTAGCAGTGTAGGCATTATTGATACTATTAGCTGTGGCCCAGCGGTAGGAGGAATGTCTAACAACATTCAGAAGAAGCATGACAGTCGTGTGTTGCATGTCAACTTGTGCGACAAGAACCTGAGGATAGAGCAACCTATCTCTTCCAGTAACTCTAATTTAAAAGGCATCGAGACACCTCATGATGACCCTCTCATCATCTCGGCTAAGATCAATGGCTTTTAGGTCAAAGATTTTGGTTGATACAGGGAGTTCTATAGATATCCTGTTCATCGACACCCTTAATCAGATAGGCATTGGTAAGTCTAAGCTAGAGCCTTGTCGAGGTCCTCACATCAAATTCACAGGGCATTTACTCATATCGAAAGGGATGATCCCTCTCCCCTGATGGTCGGCTAATACCCTCACTAATTCATGTCCAAACCTAGTTTCTAGTTATGAACATCAAGTCGGCCAAACAGCGTTATTCTGGGTAGAACTACCTTTAATAGCTTGTAGGCGGTCCCATCCACCTACCACCAAATGGTAAAGTTCCCAACCCCTGATGGAGTCAGAATTGTTAGGAGCAGCCAACGAGAGGCCGGAACCTACCATCTGCTCTCGATGAAAGGAAAAGGAATACATGAGACGCTACCGATTGAGAAGACACGTCTACAAATAGAGAAAGTATTAGAATGGGAGCGGACCACCCCTATCGAAGAACTCCAAGAAGTGTCTATTAACCTAGATGGCTCGAAGAAGGTTAAGATTGGGACGAGCCTTGTTGAACCTCAACGAGGAACCATGATCGTGTTCTTATGTGAGAATGCAAATGTATTTGCTTAGGGCCCAAAGACATGCTGGGAATCCCCTCAAAGTAGCAAGCCATGAGATGTTAGTCGATCGACACATCAAGCCGATTCGACAAAAGAATAGCCATCTCGGCCCCAAGAGGCAGAAGGCGGCAAGCTAACAAAGTCGACTGACTTCTCAGAGAAGGCTTCATCAGAGAAGTGCAATACCTAAAGTGGCTATCAAATGTGGTGCTGGTGAAGAAGTCTCTTGGCAAATGGGGGATGCTCGTGGACTTCACAGATCTAAACAAAGCTTGACCAAAGGACAATTATCCCCTCCCAAGGATTGATCAACTGTAAATGAGAGTGCATGTCATGAACTGATCAGACTTATGAACACCTTCTCTAGCAACAATCAGATCCTTATAGCTGAGCAAGATCAGGAGAGGACCTCATTCATTACCGACCAGGAAACCTATTGCGATAAAGTGATATCTTTTAGTCTTAAGAATGCAGGCGCTACCTACCAGAGGCTGGTCAACAAAAATTTTAAGCACCAGATCGGCCTCAATGTGGAAGCCTACGTAGATGACATCCTTATAAAATTAAAGCAGGCATCGTCTCACTTGTCGGACCTTGAAGAAACCTTCTATGTCCTCTGACGCTACCGCATGAAGATCAATCCAACCAAATGTGCTTTTGGAGTGCAATTAGGCAAATTCTTCAGGTTTATGATTACTCAGTGAGGCATTAAAATCAACCCACAAAAGATAACTGCCATAGAGTAGCTACATAAACTCTACACATTAAAGGATGCTCAAAGGCCGAATCTCAAGATAGCGGCATTGGGCTACTTCGTTTCTAAATCTGCTAAGAGAAGCCTCTCATTCTTTAAAATTTTAAGAGGGAGCAAGGAGCTAAAGGAAGGCATGGGTGGACGACCAAGTGCAGCGAGGCCTTTAGTAGCCTTAAGAGATATTTAAGCACCAAGCAACTATTGAGCCGACCTAGAGAAGGGGGGACTCTATACCTCTACTTGGTCATCTCCTTAGAAGCCATTAGCTCTGTTTTCATCGAAGAGGAGGATAATGTGTAGAAGCCAGTATATTATGTCAATCAGATTCTAAAGTTGGCTGAGCTCAACTACAACCTCATTGAGAAAGCCTCCTTCATTCTCATTACTACAACTAGAAGGCTTCACCTCTATTTTTAGGCACATACCATAGTAGTGTGAACAAACTTGCCTTTGAAGAAAGTCCTTGGCAGTCCAACCACTTTAGGGAGGATGATCAACTGGCCAGTTGAACTCAGTGAATATGATGGGTAATTTGAGCCTAGGACGACTATAAAAGCATAAGCCTTGGCCGACTTCTTGATAGAGTCAACCGCCGCAAACAATGAGCCATCTCTGCTCACACCGGTCCCCGCTAGCAGAGATTTTAGCATTCAAGACAGTCAAGATGCCTACTTCTTGGAAGCACTACATCCTCGAATATGACTTGCCTAAATTCACCTTGTGGTGGTTGTTAAAGGTAGATGGATCCTCCGGGGAAGGAGGTAGTGGTGCTGGAGTAGTCCTACGTAGCCCTGATGGGTCAATGCATGAACACTCTATCACTTTTTATTTCTCTACCTCGAACAACAAGGCTGAGCATGAAGCCCTTTTGGCGAGACTTCAAACCACTTAGCAGTCAACGCCAAGCTTATCTACATTCTAGCAAATCCCAACTTGTTGTCTACCAAGTGAGGGAAGATTATGCGGCCGAAGGTTCAAGAATGGTGTTGTACTTGAAGGTGGTCAAAGAGCTCTTGAGAAACTTCAACGACTTCAAGATCGCTAAAGTCTCCTGTGCACTCAACAATCAATCGGATGCCCTATCCAAGCTCGGATCGTCTAGCTCAAGGAATAACTCAGGATCTGTACATATAGACACTCTCAAGCATCCTAACATCTTGGAGACTTCAGACCCGGTCATGCAAGACGAGACTTCCGTGGAACCCTACTAGATGGATCCACTCATCTAGTACCTAAAAGGGGGACCTCAGCAGAGAATGCTACTAAAGCGAAGAGTTCATAGAGGAATGCTAGAAGATATCTTATGCTCAAAAACTAGCTTTATCGAATGTCATACACTAGTAGTAGCGTGGGGCCTTATCTCCAATGTCTTCGGCCGACAGAGCCCAGCTATGTTCTGAAAGAGATCCATAAAGTGACTTGCAAGAATTAGCCAGGAACTAGGACTCTTGCTCAAAAAGTAATATGCCAATGATATTATTAGCCCACCATCATAGCCGAGTCCAAAAGACTCATCTCCAAATGCAGGAAGTGCCAATTCTTCTCAAACATGCCACACACTTCAGCCACTGAACTCATCCCCATTATGAGCCTAATTCTATTCGCTTAATGGGGATTAGACTTGTTAGGGCCTCTTTGAATAGCCTCTGGGCTATGAAAATTCTTGATTGTTGCTATTGATTACTTCACCAAATGGATCAAAGCCGAACCATTGGTTAAAATTGGCAAGAGTAATATCATAAATTTTGTCTAGAGATCCATTGTCTACAGATTCGGTGTTCACATCTCTTTCATCATCGATAATGGCACTTAGTTCAATAACAGAGGTTTCCAAATTTTTGTGAGGAATAGGAAATATAGCTCAAGTTCGCCTTAGTGGCACACTCGAAATGCAATGGGCTTGCAGAAGCTGCCAACATGCATTATCCAATCTTTGAAGAATAAGGTGGACAAGGCAGTTGGGAATTGGGTCAAAGAGTTGCCTGGAATCTTGTGGTCTTACCGCACCACTCATAAGAGATCCACAGGAGAAACCCCCTTCAAGTTGGCTTATGGAGCCAGGGCGATCACCCCACTAGAAGTCAGCATGCGAACAATCAGGTTGTAATATTTTGATGAAGACTTGAATTCCACAGGACTTCAAATCAGACTCAACTTCATTTATGAAGTTTGAGAAGAATCTCTCCGATCTCAAGTCATCAGTGAACAATGTATTGCCTGACACTACAACAGCAAAGTCTGGCCCTTGAGATTCAATGTTGGTGATCTCGCTCTTCGTAGAGCCATTTTCGACAAAGACACTAAGCGCGGTAAGTTGGCCGCCAATTGGAAAGGACCTTACACAGTCACTAAGGAAGTATGTCCTAGCACTTATCAACTGAGAAGCTCCGATGGGAGGATCTTACAACATTCTTGGAACATAAAGCATCTCAAAAAATATTGTCAATAATTTTAATTGTAAAACTCACATGTGATATAAAATCTTTTTGGTTTTAACAATTTTGTTATACTATATATTTGTAGTGCTAAGGTCTCCGTAGAAGCATGAAGCCGAGTCGTCCCTGAAACTGTCGACTCCAACTCTAAGGCCTTAGTACCCATTCAGGATAAAGCCAAGGCACGTACCTAAAGACCTTGGTGTCTTTACAAGTAAAACCAAGGCACAAAACTGAGTTGTCCCTAAAGCGGCTGACTCTAACTCTAAGACCTTGGTACCTATTCGGATAAATCCAAGGCATGTACCGAAAGACATTGGTGTCATTACGAGTAAAACCAAGACACGAAGCCGAGTTGTCCCTAAAGCGGCTGACTCAAACTCTAAGACCTTGGTACCTATTTGGGATACAGCCAAGGAACGTATCTAAAGACCTTTGTATCATTAAGAGTAAAACCAAGGCACCAAGCCAAGTCATCCCTAAAGAGGCCGACTCCAACTCTAAGACCTTGGTACCGATTCGGGATAAAACCGAGGCATGTACCTAATAGCCTTGGTGTGATTACGAGTAAAATCAAGGCACGAAGCAGAGTCATCCCTGAAGTGGCCGACTCCAATTCTAAGACCTTAGTACATAATCAGGATAGAGCCAAGGCACATACCTATAGACCTTGGTATCATTGCAAGTAAAACTAAGGCATGATGTCGAGTCACCCTTGAAGCGTCCAACTCCATCTCTAAGACCTTAGTACCCCTTCGGGATAACACCAAGGAACGTACCAAAAGATCTTGTTGCAATTGCGAATCAAACCAAGGCATGAAGCAGAGTTGTTCCTGAAGTGACCAACTCTAATTCTAAGACCTTGGTACCGCTTCACGATAAAGCTAAGACACGTATGTAAAGACCTTGATGCCCATTTAGGATAAAACCAAAGCATACCATCAACTCGATCGACTCTAACTTATAAGACTTTGGTGTCATTATGAGTAAAACCCAAGGCATCAAGCTGACTCATCTCAACTATGAATCTCAACATGAGATAAATTACAGATGAATATAAACAAGAAAGGTGCACAGATCGAATGAGCAAAACTAATCTTTATACATATATCAAAAGATATATTTACATCGAGAAAATGCTCAAAAAAAGAGAAACAAATGGAAGATACATATAACTCTTAGGGACTCGACTCGGATTAGGAGTAGGACTAGGGAGTACGACATTAGACTCAGGAGCCTGCTGATGAGTTGACTAGGGCACCGATTTGACATCTTCATATTGATCATCTCCATGCTGGCTAGCCTAGATATCTTGAGTAGAGCCTTCTCCCAACTCCTCGCCTTCCTCATCACCATTATCTACATCCAATACTAGCCCACCTCCCTTCCTCTCTATCTCCTTTAGCGTTTCGAAGCAGTTAGCGACCCAAGAGGGGTAGTAGAAGCGATCAGGGTTGGGTTTAGACTCACAAGGGATCTATGCTAGGAGATAATCGAAGTCGATTTTGCAAGCTATAACCACCTGTACCTTACCTAAAGGGCTATAGCGGTATTTCTCTACAACTTTCACTTGATAGTCTTTGGATTTGAAGTAGTTGAGGAGACCCTATAGTGCCTGTATTTTAACGAGAGATGACTCTCATTGTCTCTCAATCTCCAATGCCACTTGAGCCACCTTTCTCTTTAGCTTCTCATGGACATCCACCTCCTCCTATAGCTAACGCTGGTGTAGGCATCAAAAATTGCCTATAGGGTATCACACATAACTTAAGATGAAGAGAAGATGATAAACTTCATTATCTAAGTTATAAAGGATTATCCAAAGCCAAAGATCAACCAAGGAATGTACAAGAAGCGCATCACAAAAGTTTTGAGGCACAAAACATGTCTCAAAAACTATGAGAAGACTTATAGTTTCCGAGATAGTTGCGGCTGTCTCGGAAGCTATGAAGGAAAATAATAACTTCTAAAATACTTGCGGCTGTCTCGGAAGCTATAAAGGAAAATCATAGTTTTCGAAACACTTGCAACTATCTTGGAAACTAGAGTGGATTTGGTGACAGTTTTCTTGAGTTTTAGGCGATCCACGTGACTTCATAACTGTTGGGGACCATCCATAATCGTGCGGGAGACGTTACAAGCAAAAATCATGCCAATAACTACCGAAATAATGGCATTAAAATGTGGTTTAAGTAGTTACAAAACTGCCAGAAACGAGCCCTATTTCCGAGATAGCTATGAGTGTCTCGGAAACAAAGATTCTTCGACACGGTTTCTTTTCAACTTTAGTCTTTAGTTATGATTCTTAGGGGTTATAAGTACTCTTCTAGGACTATTACTGAGGAGGACGGAGCATTATTGAGTAGAATAGAGCAGAGATTTGAGTGTTCTAAGCAAGGGAGAGAGAGAATCTTCATCGCGTGCAAGCTTTTCAGAGCTCTTACGATTTCTTGAGATCTAAGCTTTGACTTAATCTCGAGAAGAGTGTTTTATCTTACTTTGCTAAGATATTCACTTCTGTCTTTGTTTCTAAAATGAAACATCGACCTTAAGCCTTCTTCACGGTTCAACTTGGATCAGTGATTCAGTTGTCCACGGGCTAACGTACCCTCGACACAGGCAAAGATCCCACGCAAGCAGCGAACGATAAACGTTCCTGCGTGTGTTTCTAGGAAGTTGTTTGTTTGTAATGAGAAGTCTTATAAAAAGATTTGTTTCTTAGAATTCATTGTATTCAATAAACAAGTTGTAATGAGTTTAATGAATAAACTAATTTCTGACGCAAACATGCTAGCGACTACAGTGGGAGCCAACAGTCTCGCTGCCGAGCCCGTCGTGTCACAACTGATCAATATCCTGGTTGAATCCATGATCGAGTATGAATTCGACCAAGCAAAGTTTGAGGAGTATTTATCATCCTCATCCTCAAGTTCTTCCTCGCCTTGCAAATGCAGGAAGATTTCATAGTCGAAGAAGGTTTTCCAGTCTTCAACTCCAATGAAGGCTACGGGTGACGACTCTAGCCCGATTGTTATTGAGGCTACCCCTCACAACGTTTCTCCAACAATCAACAAGGTCAGAACTTCTGCTCACAATGGTTCTTCTCCAGTCAAGGAGTCATTGAATCAAAGTCCACCAGCACTGATGAAGAGGGCTCGCCAGAGACAATGTCATCACCGTGCTTGTCAAATGGCTAAGGACTTGGAACAAGTCAACGGGGTTCACTACTATGTGGATCTAGAGTCGAAGAAACACCAAGTGGTCCAGTTGCCTCAATGATAAACCACTCATATTTTTTTCTAAGTTAACAACGGAGGAATGAGTTCTCATCAAAAGAGCCTATTCGACCCTTAAAGAGTGTATTCAAAAGCGTCGTATAAACACCACTCGTGCTCGTGCCCTTTTGCAACAATCAAAGAAGGGAAGAAGGAAATGGTGTCCAAATAATCACAGAGAACTTGTAAAGTTTGGATCCCAAAATCTGAACTTACGTAAAAATCAGGATCGCGGAATGCTTCCTTCAACCGAGACACTTGCGAGTGTTTCAGACAAAGGGACCTTATCGGAGACACTAGCAATTATCTCGAAAAAGGGAGCCATATCCGAGACACACGCAAGTGTCTCGGACAAAGACCATCTCCCGAGGGCTCTCCTTCGACTCCATCGACGTCTGCTCATCACTCGTCTGCTACAACCATATCTGCTACTCCACCAATGAAGCCTTGGGTCAGTCCTGACCTGTCAAAGTCCAGAATTACAATGGTGGATCGCCTTGGTCCTTTGCACGAAGATCAAGGCAAAGCTCTAATCAGAGAGTGCTTTGGTTCGGTAATAAATCCAAAGTGACTTCTCACGCAGGGGGTTGTTTGCGTCCTCCCGCCAAGTCAAAGCAATCCCAGGAGGGGAAAATTACAATTTCCACACGCTTGGGAGTTCGTATCGGAACTCAGGAGTCCATTAAAACTCGGTATCCGCAAGGGGGTAATTCTAAACGTGTGAATCCTGATATGACCTTAGATCACTTAAAGGCGAAGACAAGTCATCTTGAGAATGTCAACAAGGCCCAACCACACCAACAGTCGATAGGTTTCTCCGGTCATCATACCGACGAGTTATTCTATCAGGCTAAAGGTAAGAATAAGTCTCGAAAGAGAAATGTTCAAGAAATGAGTCCTCATTGTGCATGTGAGAGGCTTATTAAAGCAGTGTTATCTGAATGTAGTTGCTCCAGAGCCTCGCCACCAAGAGTCTTTGTATTCCAAAGACTTTCTACTAAAACGTCAAAGCCTAAGCCGAGGCGTTTTCGCAAGAGAAGATCTGTCATTCAAGGTGATTAGCTTCCAGAGGTCACCGTTAATATGACAGATAGAGAAAAATAACATTCAACCAATTCTGACCCTGATTTTTCTCCTGGAGGAAGAGTTAATTAGGGGCTCTCTCAAAGAATGTCACGTCTACAACTAAGGGCCACTAGACATAGAGATTACAGAAGAATGCACGAAGGATTGTCTTCATATGAGGAACTCTCAGATACTTGTTCTGTAGTTGCCTCCGACAATACAATATCTAGTGTAGGACAGGCTAGAGAGGCAGTCACCATCACACCTAGCTCAAATGCTGCAAGAAGCTCTGGCTAAGCAGCGAAAAGAAATCAGAGCTGAGATAAGAATTAAGATGGAGTTGACTATGCAACAGATGAGAGAGTTGCAAACTCAACAACCTCGTTAGCAGTCGGAGTCAAGTCAACGGGTTAAGTCTAGCCGGCATAATACTGCTCCGGTTCGAACGAATACAATCGATATTGATTCAGAGGTAGATGAGCACATCTTGGCCCATCATCCTCCCAATGACAATAACATTGGGGGTGGTCTAGTTGAACATCCTCAACATCCCTTGTAGAAAAGTACGGGAGAGGACAAGAAATGAAAAATCTAGAGAACAAGGTCAACGCTTTAATGTCGGCTCAAGAAATAAAGAAGACGGGTATTCCATGTCCATATCCGAGAGAGTGGGAGTCAATTCCAAACCCACCAAAATTCAGTCTGATTAAATTCACTCCATTTGATGGGAAAGGTTTACCCACTCAACACTTGATTTATTTCAAGTTCCATTTTGGTATGATCTCTGGAAATGAAGCTTTGATGGTCCGGTCATTCGTTGGCACCCTTTGCGAGGTCACTTTCAATTGGTACTGGCGTCTCAAGCCTGGAAGCATTAACAGTTGGGATGATATGGAAAGCTTATTCCTCACCAATTTCTTCGATGACGACAACGGAGTATCAATTGGAACTTTGCTGGATGAGAAGCAAAAAGATAGAGAGTCAGTTGATAATTTCGTTAAACGTTTCCGGAATAAGGCAATGAACTGTCGAGACCCGGTCACGGAGGAGTTCATTCTCCAAACACATCACAATAATCTCTCTTTGGACATTTTAGAAGCTACGGGGGTCATGCCCTCAAAGTCCTGGAAAGAATTGAAGATGCATGGTGAACAGGCCGAATGCTTCCTTAAGAGAAAGAAGCTTGAGAGGGGCCAGCTGGTAGCCAATCCTCGAAAGCAGAATTTTAATCCTCGAGACAGAGGAAAGGGTCCTGCAACTGCTATTGATGCCCACCAAACATCACAATGACAGCCGCAACAGTAGTCAACGCAGCAGTTGTCATTCTAATTATAGCATCAAGCATAGCAACCTCCAAGGTAACCAAAGACTTCAGAACCTAGATTCCCGAAAGAGTATTCCTTTAAAGAGGATGAAGTGTCGGCTATCTTCAAGTATCTCTTGGATAACAACAAGATCAAGCTACCACCAATAACAAATGAAGAGGAAGCTGGGAAAACCTCGGATCTGAAGTATTACGCTTATCATAGAAGAGTCCACCATCCTACGAAGGCTTGTTATGTCCTCAAAGATTGAATTCAAGCCTTGATCGATGCTGGTATCATAACTACAAAGCCCAAGGAAAAGAAAGTAGGTTCAAATGTCGTGTCCATCAGTTTCAGCTCTGTCCCTCTATCGTGGTTCCAACCAGAGCCCGTGTCGAAGGTAGAGATGAAGGTAGTGAGCGGTGACCCTCATGGATAGTGTTAGAAGGGACTAGTACCATATACTGCACCTAACAGCGAAGTTCTTTAGGTCCATCCAGGTCTGCTTGGAGATGAACAGTGGGTAGGATCCTCTTCTAAAAGGAAAGACAAGAACAAAGGCAAATCTTGTTGTCCTGCTAGTGCAATCCTTGAAAAAGATGACGAAAGTGTCCCTACTTTTCCACTTTCTGAAGAGGAATACGAAGTCTTTGCTACCAAGAGTGGGAATGAATATCAGATCAAATATCCTGAAGCTTCTGATCCGAATGCCAAAATGTTGGCTAAACTAAGGGTGGTTACAACTCCACCTACACTTGCTCAGAAACCCCACCAGTAGCTAATTGTCAAACAAAAGGAAAAAGAGCCTCAGCACAAAGAGGTTCAAGTTCTGAAGCAGTCTCGTTTCAATCGACCGATTAGGAGAGATAAACTGAAAAGTTTGAATAATCCATATCTCTTCGATGTCATGGCTCAATTGGCCAATATCCCAGTGAGGATCACTTTATATGAGTTGTTGCACCTCTCGAAAGACACCAGAGAAGCTTTATAAGAAGCCTTGGCCGATTCTGATGTGTTTTCACCCAAATTAAGCCAACCCTTGAGGAGCCGAGATCATCAGTTCAACACTGCAATCTCGCGGCAACACAATTTCCTTGTATTACTTTTACCAAAGAAGATATGCAAGTGAGGAATTTAAAACATGACAAGCCTTTGTATTTCACCGGATACATTGGCTCCAGCGTTGTCAACCGGATCCAAGTCGACCTGGGTTCCGTTGTTAGCATCATGCCACTTCGATTGATGTATCATCTCAGAATTCTCGTAGTAAATTGGCTTCCACGGGCACTATAATCTATGGATTCAATACCTATGGATCTAGGCCGCTGGGAAAATCCGAGTGAAATGTCAGCTTGAAGATTTGAAGTCCGAGGTCACATGCTATGTGATTGATGCCGAAACTTCTTATAACTTTCTATTGGATCGACCTTGGATCCATAGCAATGTTATAGTTCCTTCCACTCTCCATCAGTGTCTGAAGTATGTTGACACTAATAATGAGGTCAAGACGGTGGTCGCGGATAAGCAACCGTTTAAGGGGTTAGAAAATTACTTTACTGATTCTCTTCTTTACGATAATGAATCTGAAATTGAACCATCGGCCCAAGGTACGGACAACGGAGAAGAAGCTGATGCCGAAACTGGGCTCGATTATAATGAAGGTCTTGTATTGAATGACATTGAAGCTCTTGTAATTGATCTTGACGGTGGCGAATCGTCAGACGAAAGTTGTAAATGACAACTTGCCGATCATGCAATAAATAACGATTTAAAGTACTCGCTTTGTCTTACTAATGTAATGCGGAAACTATATGATATACCTGACATACACATGCCGCTTCGATCATCTTGCATGACAAAAAAGCACATCTAGGTCTCCTTCGGAATGACCTTTGTACTACTTGCAAAGGCAGGAGGTGGAAAAGAAATAATCTTTGGTAAAGGGGAATCATCCCCGCCCTCCGATCTCTTCTTGGAAATTACTACTGATGATGAAGGGCCTGGATGATATTTCTTCAGATACAGCTCATAAGCACGTGACTATATGAAGAAGCAAGGATACAACCTCATGCTCGGTGAAGGTCTTCATTTTGGTCAAGGTATCCGGGTTCCACCTTGTCCCGCCTGTGTACCAAGAGGGAGCCTAACAATTATTATGAATATAAGAAAGGTCTAGTTTATGTTTCTTCATCCAACAACAAATGTTGTTGGCAAGTCATCAACCAATTATCCAATCCGAGTAAAGACGGGTATTCGTCATATTCTACAGATTGGGATTCCGATGTCAGCATTGGAGAAATGTTCAAAGGCCTAATGTCGAACATAGCTACGGTTGATCTTGCCACAAAATAGGAAGATGATCAAATACTAACTTGGGAAGACCCTTGGATCCATCACTTGAATATGCAATATGGTGATCGATTGAACAAAGGGAACCTCCCACCGAAGACAAAGTGATCCAAGTGAACATGGACGACGAGGTCAATTCGAAACCTATATTCATTAGCGATAGTCTTTCACCAGACGAGAAGGAAGAGTTGATTTCCCTCATTAAGGAATATATCAACATTTTCACCTGGAATTACGAGGACATTCCAGGACTTGACTCAAATATCACAATGCATCACCTCAACATCAAACCGGATGTTAAACCTGTCAAACAATAGCAGAGACGGTTTTGTTCGTAGATCATGGAGGTGATTGAGGCAGAAGTTAAAAAATTAATTGGTTCAGGCTTCATCAGAGAAGAACAACATACCGAATGGCTAGCGAATATTGTTCCGGTTCATAAAAAGAATGAAAAAATTCAGGATTTGTATTGACTTCAGAGACTTAAACACGGCTTGCCCAAAGGATGATTTTCCTCTTCCGATCATGGATTTCATCATTGACAACATGTGTAGATTCGAGAGGATGTCCTTTATGGATAGATTTTTGGGTTATAATCAAATCAAGATGTACCCCGATGATGAAAAACATACCGCATTCAGAACACCCCTTGGCGTATTCTGCTACACTATCACGCCCTTCGGCTTGAAAAACGTATGAGCCACATACCAATGTGCAATGATAAATATTTTCTAGGAACACCTACGAAAGAAGAAACTCTCAAATGAGAGAAGAATAAATTCTTTTTATTATTATGAGACAAAATAGAACAAAGAATGTAGAATGAATGGTTCAACATGAAGAGCTCATATTCTACATTAAATCCTACTTTGTTACCGAAAATTATACCTTGGATTTTAAACAATTTCAAAATGAGATAATCAATGATGTGCTTAAATTCTGAACATTCCAAGGTATTTAATGATTGTTGCAGCAATGTGAGGTTGGTGTAATGCGGTTTGACTTCTTGTTGAACTTAGATTCTTGATCTGTGAAGATTTGTTTTCTAACAACCAATTTTTCATTAACAATTTCCTCAAACCCAAGATTTATGGTTGAGATATAAAAATTTGGTGGTTGTTTTTCTTCCAAGAATCTAAGTTTATCAAGAAAGAGTTCTTTAAAATTCAGTTCACAGCAGTAAATGTTTAACACAGTTTCCTTATTCTGACAAACCTGATCTACTTCTTCTAATAACTCCAACTCCTCACGAAAGATTTCCTCAAAACTAAAATCAGACTCATCTTTTTCTTTTTTTGATCTTTCGTGATAATACATAACTTGAAGAACTGGTGGATTAGGATAGGTCATGTCTATGAAAATTAGCTCAAAATAGATTAAACGATTTATATTATCCCTAATCCCAGTTTGCATGCACCAAAAACAAATTCTTTTTCTAAATTTTTTTAAGAAAAATAAAAGTTAGTTTTTTTGATAATGAGAAGAAAAAGAAGAAAAAGGAAAAACCTAACTAAAAAAATCATAAACAATCACTTTACAATCACTCTAAACTCTAGGGTTAAGCCTAACTCAGCTAGACCATCTCCTAAGCAAAAATTTCTTAAGTGAAAAGATCAAAGTTTTACTCAGTTAGTTAGCCAGGTAAGGATAGTACTTTAGGGAGATCAAAGATAAATTAAGTACCTCGTTCCTTACAGAGCGCTTACGCAACCCCTTAACCTTGCCTTAGACACCAACTAATCCAAGAAAACTTAAATAGGTTCACTTAGGGATTTCTTATACCTTATTGAGCTCCAATCCTTAGGGGCCAACGTCTAATAAGTTGTAAAGAGGATTGGGTTTATATAGTGAGGAATTAGTGATTTGTGGGTGATACGACATAAACATGTATCAAAAATGTTGCAAGTGCACAACCGTGTCAAGTTATAGTATAAATATATCGATCCACGAGGAAGGTGTTTTGTAGGAGAAAATATAAAATCGGTTCTTATGTTGTGTGCGTGACAAATAGGAGTGATGAGTGAATACGATTTTGAAGAGATGGAGAGAATGAAAATAATTGTGTAAATGAATATATTTGAGAGTGGAAGTGATAATATGGATGTGATCAACAAGGCAAGAAGGAAAAATCAAGAACAAATAAAAATCAAGAATGTAAAGATAGCGGATTCAATTAAAGATATGGGTAATCTAGAATTGAATCTACTTCTTAGAAAAAGGTGATTCCCTAGAGGGTTCTAGCCTAAAGGCGAATCAAAGAAATAAAAATGAACAAAAAGAAAAACTAAAGCCAATAGGGTTCTAGCCTCAAGGTGAATAGTACAAGAAATTAAAATCTAACTACAAAATAAATTACAAAATCTAAACTACAAAATAAATTGTAAGAATTAAATATAAGAAAATAAATCTAATCTATAAGCATGAAATAAATCTAAGGCAAGAGGGTTCTAGCCTCTTGGCTATTTAAACAAGAAAATAAAATCTAATTACAGGCATGAAAATAAATCTAAATTAATAAGCAATAAAAAGAAAAATAAGAAAAACAAACCTTCAAATTAATCTACATCTTCATCTTCATCTTCATCATCCAATAAAGAGAAGAAGAGAAAAATGTAAAGTGGTAAAAAAATTATTTTATAAATTGTAACAAAATTTATAAATTTGGAAGGCCTTCTCAATTAAGAGTAGCCCTCATCTCCAAAAGGAGTTATAAAAATTTTCACACCTCTAACCCCTCACTCTCAACCCCTATTTATAGTAAACATCAGTGAATGAGAGCCCTTGGATCAAACTTGATCCCCAAGAATACAATTTCGGCCGTTGATAAAATCTGGATGACTTCGCATCGATACAAGCATCGATGCCAGCATCGATGCTGGCATCGATACTCCAATAAAAATTCTGACTTCACGGTTGGCTTCGTCTCGTCAAGATAGGTGATTTTCATATATTATATATTAAATTCCGCCTTCTAGATTGGGAGATATTGTCATTTCTTTACGGCCAACTATCTTGAATATTTTTTTTATATTTAATTTTTTTATTTTCTCCGGCTTCTACAGGCTACTCGGCTTGATTTTGGGCTTGAGATTTTTAACTCTTGCTTGTGTTCTTCATTTAATTCATGGGTTTTTGTTAAGATAAGAGATCTTGAGCTTTATTCTTCACTAACCTACAATTAAAGATAAAAACAATTATTAATGGCATATTTATTCATATAAAATAGATAATGAGGGTATAAAATTATAATAAAATATGATTATCAAATACCCCCACACCTAAACTTTTGCTAGTTCTCTAGCAAATAAAGAAAAATGAAAGAAGACCTAACTCACTTTCGCAGGAATCACGATTGTATTTAGCGCATATAACAAGCCTTTAAACCCCTAGGTTACCCTAGTGGACGAGTTGTAGTCTAGTGAAGGTTTACAGTGAATATACCCACAAAATTTGGTCTACTTGCCAAATTAAAGAAGTCAGTAAATAACTAAATTCACTTGATAACTTTAGACAATCTAATTGAAGCTAGTTATCACTCAAGAAAACGTTTTTCTAAATAACTTGAAGGTAAATTTCCTAGAAAATCTTCTCATTATAGCAATACAAAACTAAGCCAAATGTAGAAATTTAATTTAAAAGTTTTGAAAAGAACATGCTAACTCTTTGTTTAAAATAATATTCAAGTTGCTTGATCTAAAATATTTTCCAAGACCATATATACAAATATAACTAAAACATTTATTAGTATTTTTATTTTTATATATATATATTTTTATATTATTATTATTTTTTAACTCTTTCTTCCTTGGTGATTTTTTCTACTTTAACGGGCTTTCTAAGCGACCATTTAACGAATTTTGGGCCAATGGATCCTAACCTAATTAGGCTTAGCTCATTAAGTATGAAAATACTCCTTGGGCTTAATTACTCGGTCAACTTAGGGTTTATAAGATAGAATCACCTTGAATTTAAGAGTTTTTTTTCTTTTGGTGCCCATTTTTCGCACTCTTCTTTTGTAATTTTTTTATATGTATATATATATATATTCTGAAAAATATGTAAGTCAAGACACTTTGAAAAATTATTTTTAACTCTAAGCTAAGCATGTATAAATTCCATTATTTTAAATAAAAATCTAAGTTAAGGCTTAAGTGAAGTATACTACTTTAAAAATTATTTCTTAAAAAATTTATTTAGAGTTATCATAAAAGGTAAACTTGAGTAAATAACAAACTAGAGATTAGAAAATTTAAAATTTATCAAATAAATCAATTATTACATAACTCTATTAATTTGGCAAGTGACGATATTTTTATAATTTTTTTAGGAAAAGGGAAAAAATGACAAAAATACAACTAAAAATGTAAAATAAAGAGAAAAAAATTAACTAATTCTCACCCCCACGCCTAAATTTTGCATTGTCCTCAATGCAAACTCTATGATACACAAAGTAAAGCAGATAAGAAGTAAAGTACTTACATTTGATCAGCTGATAAAAATCTACAATTACCTTTAGTTTGAGGAGGATAGAATCAAAAATTTATTATTCTCTTTTTTTGTTTTTTTACAACTAAACAAGAAACTCTCAAACGAGAGAAGAATAAATTCTTTTTATTATTCTTAAATAAACAAAACAAATAATGTAGAATGAAGTATTCAACACGAAGAGCTCGTATTCTACATTGAATCCTACCTTATTGTTAAAAATTCTTCCCCAGATTTTAAATAAATTCAGAATGATATAATCAATAATGTGAAATTCCAAGCATTTCAGGGTGTTTAATAATTCTTGCAACAAAGTAAGGTAGGTATTATTGGTGTCATACATTTTGTATTTCTTAATGAACTTAGACTCTTGTACTGTGAAGTTTTGTTTTCTAACAACAAATTCTTTTGTAGAGTTTTGAAAATTTGGTTGTTGATTATTCTCTAAGAATCTAAATTTATCAAGAAAGAGTTCTTCAAAATTTAATTCAAAGCAGCAAATGTTTAACACAGTTTCATTATTCCTAAAGACCTGATCTGCTATTTCTAAAATTTCCAACTCCTCACCAAAAATTTCCTCAAAACTTAAATCAGACTCTTCTTCTTCTTCTTCTTCATCTTCTGATTTTTCCTGAATGTAATTTATTTCTAGAGGCTGATTATTTGGCTGGTCCCCTAGATTAAAAATGTTGAGATCAGTAGTCAAATTCCCAAAGGACAGCTTCATTTGACCAGTTCTACAGTTGATGAGAGCATTAGAAGTGACTAAGAAAGGTCGTCCTAAGATGACAGGTGTCTGTCCATTGGGATTAGAAACAGGCTATGTTTCTAAGACTATAAAATCTACTAGAAAAATAAAATTTCCAACCTTAATCCGTACATCCTCTAACTCATCCGTATGGACCTTAACAGATATATCAGCCAACTGTAAGGTGCATCTGGTTGGGTTTAATACACCTAGACCCAATTGTTGGTAGACTGAATATGGAAGAAAATTAACACTGGCCCCTAAGTCTAAAAGTACCTTATCAATGTGAGTATTACCAATGATACATGAAATGATGGGGGAACCTGGATCTTTACGTTTCAAAGGTATGGTATTTGATAGCATTTCACTGATATTGGCGGCTAAAAAGACTTTCTTTGGAATATTTATTCTCCTCTTCTTAGTGCATAATTCTTTTAAAAATTTAGCATAAGATGGAATTTGTTCAATTGCATCTAAGAGAGGAATATTGACCTTAACCTGCTTGAATATTTCTAGGATCTTCTCCTCCTGAGGAGAGTGTTTCCTAGGCCTGAGTCTATCTAGAAAGGGAGCAACTGGTCTAAATCTATCAAAAGCAGGCTTAGGTTCGGGTTCAGGTTCTTGGTCATCTAAGGGGGGTGATTGTTGAATAGATTCATCAGAAGGAGAAGGAGAAGGAATTTGTATTGGATCAAAAGTTTGACTTAGAGGAGTTCTCACTTGATTATCGACCTGTCTACCTAACCGAAGTGAATGGATTGCATTCACTTGAGCTTCATAGGATGAACTGCATCCTGTGTCCTTAGGGTTGACCACGGGTTGACTCGAAAATTTTCCTTTCTCTCTTTCACTCACGACACTAGCTAGTTGACCAAGTTGGGATTCTAATCTAGCTATAACTTGAGTGTTGGAATTGAGCATTTGTCCGGTTGATTGCATAAAAGAATTCAGAGTGCTGGATGTTTGCATCAACATATTCGTAGTTTGAGTGGAGGCCTTAATTATGGTTTCCAAACCCCTTTCCAAGACATTGAGACGTTTATCATGATCTGGATTGTGAGGAGTCTGAATTACAGCTTGATGAAGAGGAGACTTATTTTGATACGGCAGATTGGGTTGTTGAAATTATGGATGAGAATTGAAAGGAACTGTGTTTCCCCTAGGAAAATGTTGGGTCGAAGCGGGGGTGAAGTTTTGAGTTCCGGGAGAATTTCCTTGATTCCATGCAAAGTTGGGATGATTTCTCCAACCTGGATTGTAGGTTGGAGAAAATGGATCATTTCTAGGATGCTGGAATGCAGCATTCATCTGTTCTAATGCATTGTTGTTTCCTAGGAGAGGGCATTCCTCTGAAACGTGGGTAGGAGACTAACAATTATGACATCCTGGGACAGAAACATGGTTGATTTGAGCTAGAGCTCGTTCCTTAATTTCTAAGACTTCTAACCTCCGCAGAATTATCGTCATCTTCGCTTCAGAAGTAATGTTTGACTCTAAGGAAACACCACGAGACTTAGAATGGGGAACTGATGAAACCCTGTCATCACAGTGTTCCATTGCATTGTTTTCTCGGATAGACTCTCTAGAAATTCTCAAGCTTCGTTGGCATTTTTCCTCATAAAATCCCCGTAGCACATTGATTCTAAGGAAGTTTTTGCAGAATAATCTAATCCCTCATAAATTATTTGGCACAATCGCCATTTTTCTAAACCGTGATGAGGACATTAGATGAGAAGATCTTTAAATCGGTCAAAATACTTCCAAAAAGGTTCTCCTGGGATAATATTATAATTCATGATGTTATTTCTTAGCTTCACCGTTTTATGGATAGGAAAAAATTTCTTAAGAAAAACGGTGATAAATTCCTCCCAAGTAGTGCTGGAATTTACGGGTAAGCTATACAACCCTTTTTTTTTCTTTGTCTTTGAGAGCAAATGGAATAAATCTGAGTTTAATCGCATCTTTTGTTAATTCTCTCATTTTAATCATAATACACACTTTCTCAAATTCTGAGATAAAAATATATGCATCTTCTGTTTTATTTCTAAGGAATTTGGGAAGCACGTTTATGTAATGCGGTCCAAGCTCAAAATTTATTTTATTTGTTTCAGGGAGCCTAATACAAGAGGGGATTGCATTCCTAATGGGATAGCACATATCTTGAAGAACAGGTGGATTAGGATATGCCATTTCTATGATTGGTTCAAAGCGAATTAATCGATGTGTATTATCCCTAATCCACGGTTGCATACACCAAAACTATTTTTTATACTTTTTTTTATAAAAGTTAGTTTTTTTTAATGAAGAGAGAATGGAAAAAGAGGAAAATCCTAACTAAAACAAATCAAAATCATTCACTTTGCAATCACTCTAACTCTAGGGTTAAGCCTAACTTAACTAGACTAGCTCCTAACCAAAAACTCCTAAAGTGAAAAGATTAAAGTTTTACCCGGGTAGTCAGCCAGGTAAGGATAATACTAGAAGGTGATCAGAGATCAATTAAGTACCCGTTCCTTACAGAGCGCTTTACGCAACCCCTAAACCTTGCCTTAGACATCAACTAATCCAAGAAAACTTAAACCGGTTCACTTAAGGATTCTTTGTTCCTTATTAAGCTCGAATCCTTAGGGCCAACGTCTAATGAGTTTTATTAGACTTGGGTGGTGTAGTGAGAAATTAGTGATTTTTGGGCTAAGGAAAGGGTGATGAAAATCCCCCACCTTATCTTGATTATGGGGTTTTGCCCTTAAAAATATTTTTAGGTGTGTGCCAAATCAAGATGCTCAAATCACTTTGGTGAATTCCTACGAACTATATGAAATGCAACCCTAGAAATTAAAAGCGACTAAAAAGGATGGAAAAAATCTTTATATTTTTTATTATGGTTTACAATCAAACAACTATGAGAAGGGTGAACATTGTTTGAGTTTATTATCTTGTTAGTTAATGTCCAAGTGAAAGGTGAATTTTATTATGGTCAACAAAAAAATTCCTTTTTTTAAATCCTAATTGTTTCTAATTGTGAAGCTAACTAAAGAGGGTGGAATTGAAAATGCTAGAAAGAAGAGCTACCTGAAAGCAATTCTTCAAGTTCTAGATCTCCAATCCGCGATCTTCAAGCTCCAAGTGGTTCCTTCACAAAAAACACACAAAATAAAGAACCAAATTAAATAAAATCCTACTTAAACACCCTCTCCGGCAATGGCGCCAAAAACTTGATGCGGCATAAACATGTACCAAAAATGTTGCAAGTGCATAACCGTGTTAAGTTATAGTATAAAGATATCGATCCACGAGGAAGGTGTTTTGTAGGAGAAAATATAAAATCGGTTCTTATGTTGTGTGCGTGACAAATAGGAGTGATGAGTGAATGTAATTTTGAAGAGATGGAGAGAATAAAAATGATTGTGTAAATGAATATATTTGAGAGTGGAAGTGATAATATAGATGTGATCAACAAGGCAAGAAGGAAAAATCAAGAACAAATAAAAATCAAGAATGTAAAGATAGCGGATTCAATTAAAGATATGGATAATACTAGAATTGAATCCACTTCTTAGAAAAAGGTGATTCCCTAGAGGGTTTTAGCCTAAAGGCGAATCAATAAAAATAAAAATAAACAAAAAGAAAAACTAAACTCAAGAGGGTTCTAGCCTCAAGGTGAATAGTGCAAGAAATTAAAATATAACTACAAAATAAATTACAAAATCTAAACTACAAAATAAATTATAAGAATTAAATGTAAAAAAATAAATCTAATCTATAAGCATGAAATAAATCTAAGGCAAGAGGGTTCTAGCCTCTCGGCTATTTAAACAAGAAAATAAAATCTAATTACAAGCATGAAAATAAATCTAAACTAACAAGCAATAAAAAGAGAAATAAGAAAAACAAACCTTCAAATTAATCTCCATCTTCATCATCCAATAAAGAGAAGAAGAGAAAAATTTAAAGTGGTGAAAAAATTATTTTATTAATTGTAACAAAAGTTACAAATTTGGAAGGCCTTCTCAATTAAGAGTAGCCCTCATCTCCAAAAGGAGTTATAAAAATTTTCACACCTCTAACCCCTCACTATTAACCCTTATTTATAGTAAATATGAGTAAATGGGATCTCTTGGATCAAACTTGATCCCCAAGAATGCAATTTCGACCGTTGATGAAATATGTTTGACTTCGCATCGATACAGGCATCGATGCTGGCATCGATGCTAGCATCAATGCTCCAATAAAAATTCTGACTTCACGGTTGGGTTCGTCTCGTCGAGATAGGTGATTTTCATATATTATATGTTAAATTCTGCCTTCCGGATTGGGAGATATCGCCGTTTCTTTGCGGCCAACTATCTTGAATATTTTTTTTTCATATTTAATTTTTTTTATTTTCTTCGGATTCTACAGGCTACTCGGCTTGATTCTGGACTTGGGATTTTTGACTATTGCTTGTGTTTTTTATTTAATTCATGGGTTTTTGTTGAGATAAGAGATCTTGGGCTTTATTCTTCACTAACCTGCAATTAAAGATAAAAACAATTATTAATGACATATTTATTCATATAAAATAGATAATGAGGGTATAAAATTATAATAAAATGTGACTATCAGTGGGCTAAGAAAAGGGTGATGAAATCCCTCACCTTATCTTGATTAGGGGTTTTTTTCCTTAAGAATATTTTTAAGTGTGTGCCAAATCAAGATGCTCAAATCACTTGGTGAATTCCTACTAATATATGCAATGCAATCCTAGGAATTAAATGTGACTACAAAAGGATGATAAAAAAAATATTTTTTTATTATTATGGTCAACAATCAAACAAAAGTGAAAAGAGAGCTCTTGTTTGCATTTATTATCTTGTTAGTATTTATTAAAGTGGAGGGTGAATTTTATTATGGTTGATGAAAAATAATTTTTTTAGATCCTAATTGTCGCTAATTGTGATAAACTAAATAAAGGTGTGGAATTAAAAATATTAGGAAAAAAACTTACTACCACAAGCGAATCTCCAAATCCTTAATCTCCAATCCTTGATCTTTAATCTCTAAGTAGTTCTTTCACAATAAAACACACAAGTTAAAGAACCATAATTGAAATCCTACTTAAGCACCGTTCCCCGGCAATGGCGCCAAAAGCTTGATGGGCGGTAATTGTATACCCAAAAGTTGCAAGTGTATAACCGTATCAAGTTATCGTATAAAAAGTTATTGATCCCACAAGGAAGGTGTTTGTAGAAGAAAATTAGATTCGGTTCTTATGTTGTGTACGTGATAATTAGGAGTGATGAAAATTATGATTGTGGAGAGATATGAGGAGTGAGAGTGATTATGTGTAAATAAGCATAAAAGGTGATTGAGAGTAGATGTGATAAAGAATAAATATAATCAACAAGGCAAGAAAGAAAAATAAATAAAATCAAGAAACAAATAAGAGAAAAATCAAGAATGAAAAGAAAGTTCAAGAAAGTTAAGATGAAGGATTCAATTAAAGATATGAGGAATCTAGAATTGAATCCACTAGCTAATCTCAATTACAAAATACGAACTATTCTCTTTTTATCATATTTCACTTTAGATTTATTAAGAATAGACTATCAAACCATTTAAGGAAAGTATAACCTATCAAATTATAGTCTAAGCAAAATTAAAATTCATGACAAGAACAACAACAAGATAGTAATTCTAGAATTCATAAGCACAACCTATCAAATCACTGAATATAAGCATAGATTATCAAATTCTTTTTCTACCAATTAGTTCTCTAGCTGATTATCATATACATGATCATTTTAAGTGCAAGAGAACAATTAGCATAATATAAAAAAAATTAGACTAGTTTCATACAATTTCTAGAGTTCCAATAAGAATTAATTCCACATCTAAGAAAATGGCAATTCCCAAGAGGGTTCTAGCCTCAAGGCGAATCAAAGAAAATGAAAACAAGCAAAAGAAAAACTAATCCCAAGAGGGTTCTAGCCTCAAGGCGAATAGTGTAAGAAAATAAAATCTAAACTATAAAATAAATTATAAAAACTAAGCTACAAAATAAATTATAAAAACTAAGCTACAAAATAAATTGCAAGAATTAAATGCGAGAAAATAAAGACATGAAAGTAAATCTATGCTACAAAACATTAATGTAAATCTAAACTACTAAGCAATAAGAAAAAAAATCTCCAAATTGTTCTTCATCTTCATCATCTAACAAAGAGAAAAAAAATATGAAGCGGTAAAAACATATTTTATTAATTGTAACAAAAAGTTACAAATTTAAAAAGTCTTCTCAATTAAGAGTAACCCTCCTCTCCAAATGGAGATACAAAAATTTTCACACCCACAACCCCTCACTCTCTACCCTTATTTATAGTAAACATTAATGAATGTGAGCCATTGGATTGAAATCTTATCCAAAACCCTTAAAAATCAGCCTTAGATCTGTAAATGTTTCGCCAGCATCGATGGGGGCATCGATGAGGGCATCGATGGGGGCATCGATGCTGGCATTGATGCCTTGCTTCCTCCTTTTGCTATCCATAGATTTCCTCTTTGTTAGGCTTTGGGCTTTTGGTTTTTTTGGCTTGATGCTTGTTTTCTTCATTGATATTTCCGGGCTTTTGATGAGAGAAGAGATCTTGAGCTTTATTTTTGATTAACCTGTAATTAAAGATAAAAACAATTATTAGTGGTATATTTGTTCATATAAAATAGATAATGAGGATATAAAATTATAATAAAAATATGATTATCAACTGTCCTTGTGAGAGGTTAATTAGCACAATATTATCAGAGTATAGCTGCCCCAAGACCGCTCCACTGAGGGTCTCAGTATTCGAAAGAATCTCCACCGAAGTGTCTAAATCTAAGTCAAGACACTTCTACAAGAAAAAATCTGCCAGTCATGATGACGAGCTTTCAGAAGTTACCATCAGTGTAGCCAATAAAGGAAAATCGACAAGGCATTACAACCCTGACTCTTTCTCGGAGGCATCTCAGTGCATCGCTTAGTTACGGTCAGAAACTAGACAACCTAGACCAGATAGAGGACACTCCTCGGAGGATGAAATGTCAGACGCCAACTTCACGATCGCTTCTAAGAATACAGTGTCCAGCATAAGACAATCTCGTGAGGCTTTCATGATCAACGCTGAACAACTAGCCAAAATCCTCGAAGACGTTCTGGCCAAGCAGAAAGAGAACTTCAAAATCAAAATGGAAATGACTGTGCAACGGATAAGGAAATTGCATGATCAACAGATTCAATCCTTATCAAATCAGATTGGTGAATCTAGCCATCATAATGCTACCAATCAAGTAGATAGCGATTCAGATGTGGATGAAAATCTCAATGTCGATACCCCTCGTGTTGACAGATTGGTGAATCTAGCCATCATAATGCTACCAATCAAGTAGATAGCAATTCAGATGTGGATGAAAATCTCAATGTCGATACCCCTCGTGTTGACCAGAATGCTAGGGGTGGTCCCACCGAGGATGACAACGCTACGGGTGGTCCAGTTGTTCCTCCCTGAAATTGCCTGAAGGAAAATACGGGTGAGGATGAGAAAATTAAAGACCTAGAAACCAAGATTAACGTACTGATGTCCGCTCAAGAGGTAAAGAAGATTGGTATTCCATATCCTTACCCAAGGGAGTGGGAGTCAATCCCGTATCCGGTGAAGTTTAATCTAATTAACTTCATGACGTTCGACGGAAAGGACTCACCCACTCAACACCTAATTTACTTTAAGTCCTACCTGAGTGTGAACCTTTGATGGTCTGGTCATTCGTTGGCACCCTTCGTGGGGCCACCTTCGATTGGTATCGCCATCTTAAGCTAGGAAGTATCAACAGCTAGGATGACATGGAAATCTCGTTTCTCAACAACTTCTTCGATGATGACACTAAAGTGTTGATTGGAGCCCTTTTGGATGAGAAGCAAAAGGACGATAAGTCAGTTGATAGCTTTGTTAAATGCTTCCGCAATAAGGCAATGAATTGTAGGGATCCTGTCATAGAGGAATTCATCTTGCAGATATACCACAACAATCTCTCCATTGATGTGCTGGAAGCCCTAAGGGTCGTGCCATCGACAACTTGGAAAGAATTAAAATTACGCAGGAAACAGGCCAAACGCTTTCTCAAAAGAAAAAAATCTTGAAAGAGGCCAACCAACAACTAACCCCCCGAACTCAAAGTTTTCTTCTCGTGGTAAGGAAAAGGCACCTGCAATGGCTATTGATGCTAATCAGACATCACAATAGCAACCTCAGAAGCAGCAAAGGACTTTAGATCCGAGACTCCAAAAGAGTACTCCTTCAAGGATGAAGGGTTCCAGCTATGTTCAAATACCTCCTTGAAAATAATAAAATCAAGCTGCCACCTATTACAAATCAGGAGGAAGCTAACAACACTTTGGATCCAAAGTACTGTGCATACTACAGGAGGATCCTTCATTCCACCAAGGCTGGCTTCACTCTCAAGAACAACATTCAAGCCTTGGTTGACGCCGAATCATAACACCGAAATAATCCGAATGTGAAAACTTACCTCTGATGAGTATAAGAGATTAAACTGCTTCTTCTATGTTGGCCCTATGGTTTTGATGATGATTTATCAAACAATTTATAGCTAATCTATTTTCTAGTTCTTGTGGTTTGTTTTTTTCTTTATAGGAATTCAACACATGGCGATCAAGAGTTAAAGATTCAAGTTCATGTGTGCACAATCATCTAGGTATAAGAGTAGATTTATTTACATATATCGTATGACTATATTTAAGCTCAATATGTAAACACAACACAAGTTTGGCTTTTTCTATCATACAAATGATTTTTTATCAAACTTTGTTACAATAGTTTTTATTTCATGTTTACATCTCTCTCACAGTTCATAATATATATATAATGTATGCATGATATATATACACAAGTTTACAAGTCATAGTTCAATTTTTATGTTTACGAAAAACAGGTTTTATGTACACTTTTCAAAAACAGTGAGTTTTCACAAACAAAAATTGTATTTTTAAAAATTCCTTTTTAAACATGTTTATTTTATCATTTAGAAACTTTTTCCAAAGTTTTACTATTTTTGGAATTGATTTAATATTTTTATTGTATTTTTTGAATTCAGCCAAAAACCTAAAAATTCTCTGTGTCAGTTTGTGGTCGACCGCCACGGTCGACCGCCTACAGTTCAAAATCCCATTTTACCTTTTAATGGCTCGTGGTCGACCGTGACGGTGGACCGTGGCTCATCCAGAGACTTTCGCGGTCGACCATCACGGTCGATCGCCTACTTTCCAGAACTGTTTGAACCCTTTTTGTTCTTCGCGGTCGACCGCTAGTTTTTCATAGTCGACCGCCATATTAATCATTGTGTTGCAATGCTATTTTCTGATTTGATTCTCTGGGGCATTTTGTTCTTTTTAGTGTTTTTTTGGCTGATGTCTTGAGTGGGTATATATACCCCAGTGCCTTCCTCTTTCAAAAAATCAAGAGTTTTGTTTGCAGTGTGTTTTAACAAAAGATTAAGAGGTGTTTAAGCTGTTTATTGATTTGTTTCAAAAGAAGAGTTTCTCTACAGCGAGAAGAGGCTTTCAATTCCAACTGAGGATCTTATCCTCATCATCTTCTACAGTTCTTCTTGTTTATTGAGAAGTTTTCTAAACTCATTTTCATATAGCTTATTATTTCATTTTCATATCTTAGCTAAATTAATTGAGTTGCATATTTTCTATTTGCCTTTATCACACACACCTTATTGAGCTTATAATATTTTCCATACAATATTTTATTGAGTAGTGGTGTGTGATTTAGTGAGAGTAAGCTTCATTGTGTTCTTATTTATTATCGAGAACAAATCATTGTATTTAAACCCTTATTGTGAGTATCACTTGTACACCGAGAGAGGTGTGAGGCGTGAGACGGGGTCGAATCCAATAGGAGTGGCGTCTGTTGATAAACTTAGGGAGATGTTGTATCCGAGCACTTGAGAAGGAGGACACGGGCTAGGATCCTACACTTAGTGTGTAAAGTGTGATTGCATAGTGTTTGTTGTGTGAGAGTTTTCGGTAAACTTGTAAACCGAGTGTGTAGAAGTTCCGGCTTCCAAACCGATTATGATAGTGGATATCTCCTCGAGGTGAGGAGCGAGGACGTAGGTCATGGGCACCAAACCTCGTAAACATATCATGTGTTTGTGTTTGCTTAGCGTATATCTTATTTGTGCATATTCTTGTTCATATTTATCTAATATATCTCTTACAAGATCAAATTAATCAATATAATTTTAATTGGCATACAATCGGGATTAGATTAGCACAAGACCCTAATCACCCCCCCTCTAGGGTCTAACATCCTATTCCTCCGATGAGTATAAGCGGTTACACTACTTATCCCATTCCTCTGACAGGTATATAATATTAAACTGCTCCCTCATACTCTAATGGGTATATAAGGTTAAACTGCTCCCTCATACTCCAATGGGTATATGAGGTTAAACTACTTCCCTTATTTTCAACAACGAGAAGTTCTTGGAGAATATTACTACTAATATTCTTAAGGATAATCCGACAGTGTGACCAAATACAATTAGATTCAGGTTCGCCAAAGAGCTGGGGGTAGGATACCTTAAGAAGAGTCGTAATCTCGCTTGGTCGAGATTATCACTTATGCGATTGTTTCCTTTGTGAAGCAAGAGCATTGAATTTTAATTCTGTCAATCGGATCTGATCCACGATGGTCCACAGACTAACACGTCCCCGGTACAGGCAAAGATCCCACACAAGTAGCAGGTGATAAACGTCCTCTGCGTGTGTTTGAAGAGAGTTGTAATTCTTATTTTATTTGTGTAAGCAAGAAGTCTTATAAAAAGATTAACTCTTTTGAATCTGTAATTGATAAACAATTATAATGAATTCTACAAATAAACCAACTTTTGACCCAAACAGTGCTATTTGAGCTTCGTCATGCACACGGCCACTAGGCGATAGCCCTAATGAGGTATGCCAGTCTGATTCAGAAAATAAATTATCTATAAATGAACTCACTTGTGTATATGAGAGATTAATGCATGCCTATAACAAATTGCATCATAGTTTTGTAGATTTATAAAGTAAGCATGTTAATTTAAAATCCGATCATGATATGCTAGCATTCAAGTTTGACATCATTGCTAAAGAAAACACAACACTTAAAGAAAACAATGAAAAATTAAGCTTGGAAAATAAAAACTTGATTTCTGGTATAGCTAGCTTATCTAATGCTAAAAAATGATGCCATGATAGAGGTAGAATCTATTAGAAATGAATTTAATTCATTTAAAAAGAATCATGTTTGTTCTACTTATAATAGTAATGCATATGTGCCTAATAATGAGTTGAATCTTATGAAAAACCATATATCTTCTCTATATTCAACCTTAAACAAATGCATTTATAATAATAAGAAACTTATGGATATGTGTGCAAAGTCACGAGCTAACTCTTTCAAAACACCCACTCATTATGCACACATGTATAGCAAAATTTACAAATAAACTATTTGCGGTCGTAAATGCCACCTTGATAAATTTCGCTATGATGCACGTAAACCCACAAATTCTAACACTAGTGCTTGTTGTACATCTCATAAAGTTTCTTCTCAACATGTACACACACATGCATCCATTGCTCATCATAAGCATGTTGATGTGTTTAAATGTGATTATTGTGATAAGTTTGGTCATTTGGCAAAGTTTTATTTTGATTTAAGTAAAGTCTCATTTTTGCAAAATGCTTTAAAATGACCATCTTTGTTTGTAAATGTTCCTCATGCACAATCTCATGGTCAAAAAAAATAAGTGAGTCCATTTCATTGCACATATTACAATAGAATAAGTCATTTGCGTGAATATTGCTATTACCGGACTCGTGCACAAAATGCACCCAAATGGAATCATAACTCTAGGGCTTTGAGCTTTATCGATAGAGGTCATGTCCCTAAACTCTTTAGTACCAAGAGTGTTTGGGTACAAAAACATGTTTGATTTTTAATATAAAAATTTTAATTTTTTTTAGTTTTCTGATTTTTGTAAAATAATTCGAACAAATTGTATACATGTTTATTTTTTACAAAATATTTGAAAGAAAATATTTTCATCTTATTTAGAAAAGAATTTTATAAATATATTCACTTTTCAACTTAATATAAATGATAAGTTTAAGTTTTTCAATCATCAAATTAAGTTCAAAATGTACATGGTCCCTGGCTGATTATCAGTAGACTGATGACTACTCATCAATCGACCGATGACTACTCATCGGTTGACTGATGACTAGCAACCGGTCGACCGATGCCAAAGCATCAGTCAACTGTCCAGTGCAATTGTTTTCTAATTTCCTGAGTTTCATATTTTTCATATTTTCTCTAGTTTGGTATATATATCAAGATATTCATGATTTTTCTTTCATTTGGTATATACACATCAGGATTCTCTTTTGGTTTGTGATTTAATTTCATTTGGAAATATATATATTGAAATTTCATCTAAATGAAAACAAATTTTAATGAAAAGCAAGATTGCCTGTTTTTGATTACATATATTGATGAAACTTATTTTTTTTGGAAATATATTTTGCTTTCATTACATATTATGTTTTTAAATGGCTCTATTGATAAAGAGATTTATATTGAGCAACCCCCCGATTGTATTGATCTTTTACTTCCAAATCATGTTTATCGGATTCAAAAAGTTTCTCCTAAGAAATCTTATGTGTGCTCAATTATTAAATGTTTGATTCATGATCTTTTAATGTGTGCTTAAATATTAAATGTTTGAACAAAATTTAGATTTTCATTTGGACTTTCATGATTGTTGTGAGTTTCATGGGTTTCATGATTAGTTTTTATTTGAAAATATCTTTTCATGATTTCCCTTCATTTGATATCATGATATATATATATATTGCTTTTTATTTATGTTTTGTTATAAATTTATGTATAGAGATACCATTTTCATAATGATATATCTATATGTGTTCTCTTCTCACTTTGTATGTGTGTTGTGATTAGCGTATTTTTATATCTATGTTTACTCACATATATACATTATTATATTTTTTATATTCTTTTTGGCTTTTTGATAGGGGGAGTCTTCCCTATCTCTTTCTATGTTCATACTCACCCGTGTTTATATGTAGGGGGAGCTTAACGCTCTCTTTCTCTCTTGTTGTTTTCCCCATTTTGATGTTAACAAGGGGGAGAAACAATTCTATTGTGAGTATTTTATTTGTTTGCTTTACATTGGTTTCATGCATGAGTTATAAATTGTACAATCATTTATTTCATGCATGTTTATATACTCTTTGTGTAGATTGTTTGTCATCATAAAAAAGGGAAGATTGTTAGATCTTATGAGTCTACTGTCTAATCTAGTTTTGATGATTAACAAATAATTCCTAACATCGTTTATCGAGTGTTTGTATTTACTTATTAGAAATCCTACACAAAGATCCTAGGTTGGCGGTTGGATGGAATTACGCATTGACGATGATATTCAAAGGAGGTTAGAAGAATTGGATTGAAGCCATTTGTGCATTCAAGTCAAAGATTCTCTATTGCGCTTCATCCTACCAAGATCGAGCTTATCGAAGAATTTTATCTTGGGTATATTAGTATAGGAGTTTACTTTATGTGTTATACTCAAAAGCTCAAATCATACACATACACGTTTACAATATTTATCGTGTCATACATCTATTTGGGAAAATAATGTGTTTAAGGATTATAGACTTAACAATATTGGTTTACATCTTTTCAAAAGTCTATGAATCCATTTAAAAGTATTTTAGAACTTGTTTAAAATGATTTCATCAAAATCAAGTTTTAACAAGTTCGTATTTTTGACCGGTTTGCAAAATGATAAGTTTTCACATTTGGGAAATACAATTTGAAAACTTTATTCTTTAACATGTTTATTTTCATATATATAAACATTTTCCAAGTTTTACTATTTTTGGAGTTGATTTGTTATTTTTAATTAAATTTAGAAAATTAGCGTTTTAGGTTTCATGCTGTTTTTACAAAATAGATAACTTTTCAGAAATATAAAATGATATTTCAAAATTTTCTTCTTTAACATGTTTATCTTCATGTATATAAATATTTCCCCAGGTTTTACTATTTTTAGAGTTGATTTGTTATTTTTAATTGATTCTAGAAAATTAGCTTTTCAGGTGAATATTGTTCTGTGAACAATACCGGTCGACCGACGCATGACCATCAGTCGACCGATTAGACTGTCACTAGTAAAAAAAAATAGGGCATTAGCGATGGGGTATTAGCAACAAATGTCAAATCTGTCACCAATACAAACATTAGCGACGGGAACAGCCCCGTCGCCAATACCCCGTCGCCAATGTTTGCATTGGCGACGGGTGTTGACCGTCGCTAATGTTTTCTCATTGCCCATGACCATGGGTGACGGGAAAACATTTGCGACGGATGTGGACCGTTGCCAATACTTATTAGCAACGAACGCGGACCGTCGTTAATACTTATTGGCGACGGGCGCTGTCCATCACCAATACTTACTGGAGACGAATGCAGGTCGTCACCAATGTTTAGCCATTGCCATTGAGCATAGGCGACGGCTTTATTCTGTCACCAATGCACATTGGTGACGGATCAGTGCTCGTCGCGAATGCACATTAGTGACCGATTATCTCGTTTCCAATGAGTGACCCCCACAAAAAATTAAGGGTTGTTGTAATATTAGTCCCTCAAATCTTCAATATTTCAAAAGTATTCCACTAAATTATGGAAATTGCTAACACGTCTAGGGGTGGAAATGAACCAAATAATTAAAAATTAGTTCGATAATTGTTCGAATAACCATTCGGTCATATTCAATTTGGTAGTTCATTTAACACTAAATAAATATTTTTAAGTATTTGAGTTTGCTAACGATTAGAATTTGACCATATGTATATTCGATTCGTTTGCCTATTAAATATTCGTTTAAAATTGATCATATGTTATTATTTATATTATTGCATATATGATGTCATATTACTTTTAACCACTTACCATTTCTGCTTAAGTTTTATATACTAATTTTATGACTTAAATAATCTTAAATCTGTTTTCTAATTAAATTTTGATTTAAATATATACACATCTATAGTATAAAAGAATATTTTTTATTTATGAATTTTAATACTACTTGGAAATTAAATTCTTTAGTAGAATAAATATACTTTGATATTCGATAAGTATTCGTGAGTTTTTGGCTTCGACTTTGATTAGTGAAGAGAAAATAATGAGAAAAGTAAAAATGATGAAATAGTGAGAGACCAATGAGGATATCATCATGTAACCATATTGATCTTGCTAATGATATACCAAAACTTATCATAGCCCTTTTCAATTAATTAGGAATTCTATGTTAAATTTAAAATTTTATTTTTGTTTATTCATTATGCTAGCAGATTCGATGACATCTACTACTCTTGGCTTCATTTACAGATAAACTTGAGCATGCAAATATCATTAATAAATTTGAGAGGAACTAAATGAGATTTAATCACTAAAGAAATTGATAAAAATAGTTTGGATAAAGTTCTCTTGGAGTTTTTATAAGGTTAAGAGGAGAAAGAGCCATCAAAGTTGAGTTAAAACGAAGATGATATCTGTTCGAGAAAAAAGAAGTTTTTAACGGATTTGGGTTTTCACGTTTTAACGGGTCAACTAGGTCCAAACAAGTTGAATTTTTATAA